>KZ308374.1:873729-940303 GCA_000376725.2 Ladona fulva
ATTGATGAATCTTAAATTAATTCATCAATTGAGATTATTTTTTCCTTTTGATGTGCCTTCACACAGAGGAAAGAAAAATTGTTGACTTTAGGAGGTAGTAGAGACATAATTTTACATTTAATACAGATAGGAAAATATAAAAATGAAATTCACACCTTTACAACCATATATTTTCAAAACTCTTAAAATAAATTTTTCTTAGAATTAGAAATTTATTAATTGATTGAGGGTTAAATTACAATGCGTTAAAAGGAAAGCAAGGAATTTATATGTTATTTACAGTCAGATTATAGGTTGATTACCTCACGACGAATAGGAATTCTGTCATGAAGCAGCATTACTAAAGCATATTTTATGCTTCACCTCAAATGACATGTAATAGAATGGTTTTGGTTTGTCAGTCCATTATTACTTGCTTTGATGAGAGTAGTTAGATGACTGACTCAACAAATGTCATACAACTAAAATCTGCAAATCTCACCTTATATGAACGCATGTTTGAAAACTGCTAAAATGTAACCTAATGGCCCTGAGAGCTACCAAATTTAATTAAATTATTGTTAAAATTTATAAAAGTATTGCTGCCAATCTTTATACAAATGTAATTAAAAACAAATAATTCCTTAAAATGTTGCAATGTTTGCCAATTAGCTATGAAATCCTTCTTAACTTAATTTTGAAGCCTTATGGCATAAAACATTCCAAATAAACTTGATAAACAGAGCACATTAACTAAGGTCTTCCTCTGAGTGGAACATTGATTTGTGTGAGCTTTACAATCAGGGTTGACTATAGTTAGTAAGCAAAGTATTGGAGTGCCTTGGAGTTAGGGGTACCTTGAATATGATTTCCCTTACTATATGTAGGGGAAGATGGAAAATGGGGTGCTTAATGTGAAATGGTTTCCTCCAAGTGCTCAGAGTTTTGCTTTGAGAAATATACCTCTGAATTTTATAGTTCAAAAGTAGTAATTAGTTGAGACTAAAATGATAGCCAAGCAATTTTAATTTATAAATATTACTATGGTAATGTGTTAATTCCAATCTAATAGATATTCTAAGACATTTATTCTCAATAGTAGGTAATATTATACTCACTTGGGATTATCTAACATTTCATGGACTGCCTTCAGTATGTTTTCCTTGGTAATGTTTTTAGAATCTAAACTCAGACCAATTTGAAGGTCAGTCACTCTCTGCAAATTTGTGAACTGATCTCCGAAGAATGGAATCCCAATCAAAGGTACACCTCTACTAGCTGCTTCTTGCATGCTAAGCAATCCTCCATGGGTGATGAAGAGTTTAACATTTGGATGAGCTGTAAGCAGACAGATTCAAATTAAAGCTGAGAGGCTAAAGAAACAAAATCTTATTACAGTTTATTGAATTTAACTGCAGGAATAGGACCAAGGGGAAATGTTTCACCATATAAAAACATTACCATTATATAATTTAGACAATATAGAACAAACAACACTAACAAAACCAGCTTACTTATAAACATGAATGTAAATAAGTACAAAAATGCCTATCACAAAATATTTTATCATTGAAGTGAGAGGGGAAGGTATAATATCTGACAGGCTATTACTCAAAGTGAGAGGAAAACCATTCAGAAAATAATCCTTAGGTTAGGATCTGCAGCATAAGGAAAACATACTCATGAGGAACTTGAATTTTGCTAGGTTTAGCATGATATCACCATAAATTAACCTGATTAAATGATCCTGAAAATAATAATCCCCTTCCTTGTTTAACTTTGAAAAAGAATAAGGAATCACATAAATGTAAAATTGATTAATAAAAATGCCACACAATCATTGAGTTTCATAGAATGATACTCTACCAATTTAAATCAATTCTATGTGTCACACAAGTAGAGGGGCTAAAATTGGTTCTTTCAGTAGCCGTTTCAACCTCTTGTGCATGCTAAGTTACTCATATATTAAATATAATTATACCAATAAATAATTAATATGATGACTCATACTTTTAGTAGCAGGCTAATTTTAATTTGAAATTAAATAATTGTCAATTTTCTTGAAATTTCTCACACACTCAATGGAAATGGGAGAATGTTGTTTGTGATCTAAATTAAAGATTTTCCAGAATGGTAATTTCAAGAACCTATTCTTAATTACTGCCGTTCATTCTCAACTTTTAAATGATTGCCAATATTTGTGAATAAGTATTGCTTTAAAAACTTTCAGAGTGAATCTTAGAGTTGAGCATATAGCCTGCAGGTTGTATATTGAGCAGGCCTGCCTATGTATGGTAGGTAGTATACTTAAGGTAAGGTTGAACTCTGCTTAGAGGGAACATTTTAAGGCTTCAAATATCAACTTCTGTATGAGCATGTATGGCATATCTCAAGATTGCTGTATGTTTTAGTATGAGATATTGCCAAGATTTTTTAAACTTCCCTAAATTAATTGCATTATTATTTTGCTACATACTGCTTCATCACTAGTTAATTACGTTGATCTTGTATACATACCCAGCACATCTTGTTGAGGTAGCCATTTTTCAAGCTTTACATTTTCTGTTTGGCCTGGTAAAGGGCTATCCCCCTCATACTTCCACAGAACTCTCTGCTTCAATTGTGAAAATGCTCCAATGAATGCATCTCTAACTTCTATGGGAAAATTCATACTCTTCAGTATTGAACCCAAACTCACATAAATGATTCCATCTTTGCCAGCACCATCCATGAATCCTTTAAGTTCCTGAAGAATGTCATCAATATTTTACATACACCAAGTTGAGATGAGGAAATTTTCTAGTTATTCTAGGAAGTGTATATCCGGACTAAAGACAAGAATAAAAATTCTATGTCAGCATGCCATTTTGTTATCTTGTTTATCCTTACAAATATACTAAGAGAGAATATTTTAATGTTTTTCATTTGATAAGGTTATATCCAGATAAGAGATCATATTATGGTACTATTTTAGTTTTGACAATCATGCAAGTCAAAATATGAAAAGAGCAATTTTAAAGGATGTTAATGGACAGAACCCTTGAATAAGAGAAGTAACTCATCCAGTAACCCCCCACCACCAAATAAAGACAAACTCTAAGATTGCTTGAAAAAGGTGGGAGAGAAATTCATGAATGCTTACTATGAATTTAGAAAGTAACAAAAGTTTAGCTCACTTCTGAAGAAATATTGTTAGACATGGTTGGTTTTGTCTCATATTTTTCCTTGCAATCTTGTAGCTTGTGCTTTTATTTGCATGTGTATGTCCCTATGTATTTACCCTTAACCATAGTTTTGGCCTCCATATTACTTTCATTCAAAAAGCATTCATGTTTTGAACAAAGAGAATAAACTAATTTCTCTGTACACCGTTTTGTAAATTTGATCCAAAAATATTCAGTTCTCAAGAAGTATGTACAAAGAAAATTTTAATATGGAAAGTAACTTGATACAGTGACGTTAATTTTGGCCATAATGGTAATCTCTTGTGTAAATAGGTAAATTATCAAAATATAACATGTTATATTCATGTTAAAACACATTTCCTCTATTTAAAATAAAATATTATTTTTTGAAAAGTATTTTAACCTTTGAGTTGCTTATTCTTTGAATTAAATACATCAAGTGATTTATTATTTTCTGAAGCCTTTATATAATATTTGTTAAGTACTTTAACTATTTATTTTGCAGTTAAGGCTTGGATTTTTTTGACATATTTGGTCCTCCAGAGAATCAGAGATGTTATGCTGATAAAGATTATACATTGTTATTATAACATGTATTTGTCAGCCTTTTAGAGTGTCATGAAATCAGACTAAGTGTGAATTATGAAACTAAAATTATTGCAATGTTATTGCTAAGTAAGTTTGTACCAGATGTTATATTTTTCAATTCTTAAACCTTGAAATACTTTAAACTTAAAAACAGTCTGACATTATGATTTGATTAATTGTGAAGGTTGAAATTGAAAAAAATATAATTAATTTCCTTCAAGAACCTTTCATATTTCCCCAAAAGCTACAACTGTTGAATTAATGTGCTTCTTAATTATTAAAATATTGAAGCCATTTGCACTTCTGTGAGACAGTATAATAACATAAATTCTGTAAAAAACAAACTTGGAATACTTGGTAATAGTGAAAGGCAAATCCATGGTACAATAGCCCATTAGTGAACCAAGGTCTGGCCAAGTAGCATTCTCCATAAATGGTATGCACTTTGACTACCATGCCACCTAATTGGATTTCCATGACCATTACTTGAGGATGAATGATACGAGTAAGTACTTTTGCGTATTCTGATGGTTCCAAAAAATTATCATAATGCTTTTTAGCAACCTGAACCCCATTGGAAATCAAACACATTTCTGCTTTCTCTGAAGGCTTTCACCAAAGAATAACCAAGACTTAAAACCCAATCATTCCCAATACATTACACTAATAACTATTGGCATTTCATCATAAAAGTAAAGCAACTTTATGAATTTATGAGACCATGAGGAATTCCAAATATTAAAAATAACATAACTATTACCTTTGGCAAGTCCTTTGGTGGTCTGATATGAAGACCTCCAACTTCAATGAGATTAGGTGCAAGTGGGCGAGCACCATTCAGAGCAAAATGATGATTCACTAAGATAAGACTCATGGATTTTTCAATCTCAGAGAATGGTGGAATATCCTCTCCATAAGCATCTTTCATTATGGAGAACACACTGTTTAAGATGAACTTGTAGTAATAAATGAAAAGCCCATATGTTTGGACTGTATTGACTATTCTCTGTGGGAAGGTCATGTGATCAGTGAAACCACTCACTACATTAGTTATACAAGAAGGCAATGCTACCAATCCTAGTGTATTGTAAGTGGTAGAGACTGGTCCAGGAGGTGAAATAAGCACTAGGGGAGCTCTGTAAATGTATGCAAACCCATAGAGGCACTCTGAGAAGACTGAGTTAGTTATAATCATATCAAAATGCTCTGATTCATTAGAAGGTTTCAGTAATTTTTTGACCTCAGGATGGAATAAAGTGTGCCTACAAACATCTTCATACATGCTTCTGCTTTTAGCTAATATTTCCAATAAACCAATTTCTTTTGTGGAGGAGAAATCATGTAGGATTTTTTCAGCCAAATCAGAAAAATCAACCTGTCTGTAATTTGGTGGAGTCGAATCTAATGGTTGTGATGTGATAACAGTGAAAGAGTGCCCTTTTTCTGCAAGAGCAAAGGTGATTGCACTAAATAAATTACTATGACTTCGACTAGAAAATGGAAAAAGTGCAAGAATATTTGCAGAAGAGGAACTATTTGTGTAAAGTATCAGAATATATAATAAAACAGACCACCCTTTCCATCCTACCGCCATCATGCCTGAAAAGGAAAATTAGAAACATTAGAATTCCAACTTATTATAAATAATAACAATTGTTACTTAAGAAAATCCTTTTTAATGTATATGATGATAATTTTATTTTAACTTTACAGAGGAGTGAAAGAGTGAGTGAAGGAGGGGTATATCTCAATAAAAAGAAATAACATTTTGAAAATCCTGCAATGACTATTGTTTAAATAAAGTAGTTCTAATGTCTTACATTGCTTATGCTTACTTGATTGTAAATAGTATTTTGTGAAAAGACAATACAATGTTAATATACCCTCATGTTCCTATAGGGTTTTTAGCCAATGACAAATCCAGTTATTTCCTTTAGTTATGTGACTGTTGAGAAAGCTATCATGGTTAGAAATTAAGAATAACACCCTTGTAACTCACACCCTAATAATGTCTCATTTTCTGCTGTACAGCTGACATTACCATTGTATTTTTTCATTGAGAAAAGATACTTACTGAAATCACTTAGCTTGAAGGTTATGGATGCCTTTACAGCCCCCAATTCACTCCCCGTTTATCACATTCCTTCATTTATTTTAACCAATCTTTTTGGGAGGCTAAGTAATCATATTCTTGTAATGCAATTTTTCACTCAACTTTCAATATAAGGTGATGGTACCTTATTAATTAAAGCCCCTTTTATGGAACCTTAACTCCTTCCTAAACAATTATTTAACAAAATGCCACGCTTCTCTATCAAAGTTACATTTAATGCGGTATACATCTACATCTACATAAGTACCCTGCAAGCCACCTTCCGGCGTGTGGCAGGGGGCAGGGGTATAAGGAAACATTACAACAAAAATAAGATCCATAAATCAAATTATTAAAATTCAGCTGAAAAATCTGATAGATTTATTTCATTGCTGGGATTTTATATTCAAGTTCCTTCTTTTTAAATGTTCAATTTTTATTATGTAAAAAATTGAATTCAGCTGATGCATTACGCCATAAAACTTCCCTATCTTCGAATGATATTAACATTTCTTACCTCTGAAATGTTTCCAAGGATAGAATGATAATAGTTTATTTATTATTATGTCTCTGAGAAATATCAATTCAAAAACTTTGCAGAAGGATCAACCTCTTTTTTATCACTTTACCTTCCAACTCATTTGGTATAAAAAAAACTATTATCTCTCTCGGTGAAGATTCTAAGAAACTTTTGGGCTGAGAGATAACATATTTTATCATGAGAACGGCCGAACAAGTTCCATGATAGCGCTATTACTATTTTATTCCCGTAAGAAGGATGGCACAGTGTTGCCAAATGTAGTAAAAATTAATTCGTTGATTAAAAAATCATTCCTGATGTAGAAAATAACGATACATTGAAAGGCAGAATTTATGTTTCCATGTTTTTTAAAGAAAATCTGTAAAAATATTTCCGCGTGGGGATAATACTCACCAGTTTTCTCATTATCACGCTCTTGTGAACAAGGCGTTCTTTCATTCGGCGCAGAATTTGTACGGAAAAACTTTCAAGCGTTACTTTCTGTAACAGTAAACTAATTCATGAGATAATTCGTTTTAAGGCTTCATGTATAAATGACATATATAAGATAATTTGATCCGATATTTTAGAATTATACATTCCTAAAAGCGACCGTCAGCTGAATCTCGTAGAGGTGAGTGGGGAACAACCGACCTGCTAAACATTAAACATATAAGAAAAAGATATTTGTTGACGTTTCTTTATAAAACTCATTTATAATGTTTCCTTATACATTAAAGAAATAATTTGCTCAATATTAAAGACGTACTGCGCATGGTTATATAAAAAAGTATTTTTTCCCAAAGTCCGCAAAATGACGGTTTTGTCCCGTGGGTGGGGTAAAATCGACAGCCATATGAATACCGTGCAAAAAATTTTTATTTAGACAATTTTTGTTTAATCTAAGAAATGACCCACTATTTTGAGAAATCGTGTTTATTAACTTATAAAATTAACATTTTCGTCGTTTCGGGAAGAAAAATAATTCTTTTACACTTGTAAACGGGTCTCGCAAAACTGAAATGTAATGTTTCAGTTGCCCAAGGAAAAATCGCTACAGAAATGAAGCCTTACAGTGAAACATGTTACTAAAAAGGTTAAGACCAACCGTATCAACCCAAGCATAAACTTATAAAGGGGTACGAAATAATTTTAATACAGTATAAAGTAGTCGTAATGTAATATATAAAGTAATATACTGCAGTAAATTAATATAAGTACAGAAAAGAATAAATAAATGCGTGCACAAAAGTAGGGTATGCAAGGTTTTAGTAACAAAAATCACAAACGAAGTGGTTATCTTCTTCCTTGCAATTGGAGCGCGCTTCATGGGCCCAGCCGCAGCAACCCACTCCACTTGTTCTTTGAGTTCGCATACAAGTCATTGCAAAAAATACATGCTTCTTCGTCGTCTTCATTTTCGTCGTCATCATCAAATTCTTAATCTTCCTGCTTTTTAGTCGTTTCTTTATTTCCTTGGTAATTTTTTTGTACGAAAAGCAAGTTTTCTTTTCAGGCTGTTTTTTCTTTCTGGTAATTTTTTGTTTTGACTTTCTTTTCTGGGTTCTTTAGCATTTTTGGCGTCTTCTTTTTCTCCATTTCAATTTCTAATTCTTTCTTTTAAGGTTAAGAAGTCAGAATAACAGTTTCCGCCTTTTTTCTGCAACTGTTCTTCTTTTGTGTGCGCTCGATATCTTTCGGGGGAGGCATCAGTATCTTGTGGGAAATTGTAAAAGTAGACTGCTCTCCCGAAGCTGGGTTGGAAAACCCTGATGCATTTCCAGAAGTTGAGGGGGACCCATCAGCAGCTCCTTCTTGTTGGAGTATAGGTCCACAAGTGGAAGGCTGGGGCTCGGAAGCTGCTTCTGGACTGTCTGTGGTATCAGAAGGTGCATACATGTGTTCAATATATTCCTATCCAGAGGTCATATGCCTTTTTGGAAAAAACCCTTTATTGCTGTTTGCATCGATGCTGCTCTTGTGAATGCACCATTCATCAGTTTCTCGACTTGGTTGATGGTTAAAGCTCTCCCTGGATGAGCTATTAACCACTGCCTTACCTCTTACACATAAAAAGTGCTGAGGAGACACATGGAAGACACGTCCAAGGGCTGGAGACGATGAGTGGTATGAGGTGGGAAACAAACCAGTATGACATTTTTTTTAAGTCTTTAGAAAAATGTGAATGTTAGTGCGGTTGCTGAAACAATGTATGTATATACACGTGTAGAATATTTTCCTTACTGTCAGCGTAAAAATGAATTAACGACTATCCAACTATTAACTACAACTATTACGAATATGTATTGATTGGGCAACATTGTGTTCATGTGAATTGCATGGCGAAGGTTTCAACCCATTTGAAAATTACCATATCAATTTAGAAATTATAATTACGGTTCTCTTCGAAAACGTTTAACATACGGATGTAATGTCGATCTCAGAACATACATATCTTTCTTTAAATTTGTTCCATCTCGCTACACATGGATTCTTAGCCATTTCTTTATATAGATCTTCTATAAAGTCACCATTTCGAAGATTGGTTGGATCCTCAAAACCTCCATTATAATCTACTTCTTTGGAAAGAAAATGAGACGCATGTACAAGGGAAGACGAGGAGCCAAAAGTTTGCCGTTTCTCTCCTCATAAAGCGGAAGTCCTAGTAAGTGCATTACTATCACCATATATATAAACTTTTTTCGTAGAATACGAAGAAACATTTATCGAGAAGAATATATTTAATTAAATAAATCGGAAGCATTTTTAGTACGTTAATAGAGGTAGAAATAGAAACAGTAAGTGTTTCCACAAACACAACATGTCAATGATACAATGGAAAATAAGACAAAATATTCAAACGGGCAACGCATGAATCTCCGACTCTAGAAAGGAAGTACCAAGCTGTCGTATAAATTATATAGACGCGTATCGTATAGAATTTTAATTGAAATAAAAATAAAAGTTGTCTTTGAATCGCAATGAATAAGAATGATATGGAGAAAATTCAGAAAAAAAACCTATGCATTGGAAAATTTTCGGATTTACGAAAGAAAATTACTACAAGTAAATCAAGTAAATTTCCACCTTAAAGACATTTCTATACTAACCACGAAACCGAGGTCCAATATTTAATCAAAAGTTCAATATACAAGTGTGAGGTAAGTCTTCTGCAAGACTCATCAACATTGTGTCGCAATAACAAGTTTTACATTCAGTATAGAAAGAGTAAACATTTTTGGTATTTTTTCATTCATGCCTTATTAATTTTTTTCGAAATATACGAGGTCCCTCTTCCAGATTATAACTTATAATCTTTTTGATAGCATAAATAAGAAATATATTAGATTATTGTAAACATACCATTCACGGCCATTGCCACAGAATGTGGCGAATGAACTATAATAGATAAGTATCTTTTTACTATCGATTAATTTCTGGC
Organism: Ladona fulva; assembly: GCA_000376725.2. NCBI lineage: Eukaryota > Metazoa > Arthropoda > Insecta > Odonata > Libellulidae > Ladona > Ladona fulva. Next base: position 883,536 of record KZ308374.1, read on the forward strand.
GTTTTTTATGATGAAGTATAAAAGTTTCTTACAATGGTTCCACAAGATCCTAGGTCACTCATTCCTCGGTAACTCATAAACCACAAGCTATTCCAGCACTAGGCGTGGGGAAGGTGATTGAGGTAAAGGTGTTAAATTTCTGCACATTGAAGTTGTGCGGCTAAATGAGGAGGCTGTTCGCCGTGCTCACAAAAAGACGCAGCATGGTAGTTCAGTGGTGCAATTCGATCCATTCCCGCACGCGCCCCCCTAGCAAAATTAGATCTAAGTAGTGGAGGCATTCCATCAGTTAAAGATTCGAGAAGACTGTCAGGCTTTCTACGGCTTCCGGATACAGGATACCACCTACGTCATGACTCGTCTGCCCATGGGACATACCCTGGCGCCAGCGATCATGTAAAGATTCGCCCGATCCGTCGCGAAGGGAATCCGCGCACGATTCGGCATCACGATGATACCATATCTGGACGATTGGCTTTTAGTCAATGTCCACGATCGGGCTATCGTCAATCAAATCACGGAATTTCTACAAACGGACCTCGGGATCACCTTAAATTTGGAAAAGTCAACCCTGACGCCAGTCACCAGATTGATCTATTTGGGAGCCGAGATCGACACAATAGACTCATCTGTCCGACTCACCCCAGCCTCGCTCACCAAGTTACATCATAAATAGCTGCTATCCCGAGGCTCCGTCAAGCAGACATACCGAAAGCAGCCGGCTATGTCTCTTGGGTATGTTACGTCCTCAATCTTCCATTATTCCTGGTATCCGAAGTCTTCAGACGAAAGGTCCATTGGTTACAAATCCTATGGGAAGAACAGGTGTTTCACGATATCCGCTCGTTCCGCTTGCCGGCAACAGTGATAGAAGTATACAGAGATGCCACACCGTGCCAAATGGCCTTCGTCTGTCCTAAATTAGAAATGTATGAAATCATAACCTTTCCCGACGAGCTCCGGATCTATGAAGCTGAGGGAAGAGCAGCACTTACCGCAGCCACTGCAGTCCTGTCTTCAGCAATTACTCCTGTTCACCTATTTGTGTATGTTGACAACCAGGCCATATTGTATGCCTTACGCAAAGACCGTGGTATTATATTTGATAAAGGAATTTACAAATCTTTGTATCTACTGATAATAAAGAATGCGACACATTACGTGTCCTGGGAGTACGTCCCTTCGGAGCACAACCCGGCTGATCGTCCCTCCAGGACTATCCTGTGATTCCTTATATGCCTGATCAGCCGCCATTAGGCTGGTTGGGTATATAAGAACGAGGATAGACACCGGAGGGGACTTGTTAAGTTAGATCGGCAGGGTTGAGCTACCGGACGGGCGTGCTCCCAGATCATCATCAGAGTCATGGGAGAATACCTGCCCGGAAAGTATGAGACCTGGGTTCGAGTCCCAGTCATGTCGCTAATTTTCACTCTTGTCATTCCGTGGGGAAGGTGGGCAAAAACAACAGTAGGTTAGATGGTTTGTCTAACATCAACAAAAATTATTTGCCACGAATGATTATTTCTTCGAAACTTATAGTTATCAAAAATTCTCACGGTTTATTCTGCTAACATTTCATTTCAGTTATAATCGACGATTATACTGGACGATTTTTTATGATGGAAATCCATCATAAAAAATAAGGCAAACAGATCTACACTTTTCCACAGAATTTATTTAAAAAATGACTACCGGTTTCGGTGGAACTACACCATTATCAGGTCACAACAGAAACTAATAGATCAAACAGAAAAGTAAATTTTTCATTTCCGTTAATTTACCTAACTTGTTAAAACATTTCTTCAGATTAACTATGGTATCGTTAATTAATTAACAATAGAAGTTAACGAACTATAATCGTTCCAGTAGCAGAAAGATATGGAACATTGAAGTTCCAAATATATTATATATGACATCCCGTTCGTTTATTTCCTCTTGTTAACACGAAAGTTAACAATGTTTTGATATTTTTACTCTCGCCTCACCGATAAGGTTATATCCAGAGATGCCAATTTATTTATATAAATGTTGCAATAAGCTCCAAGAAAAGTAGATAATAAGTCGTTGAACTCGGGGGAAAATATCGTTAAAATAAGTCAGAAATGGTTAAATTCGCTTCTAGAAATAGAATGTCAGTCCAGAAATAACACAAGTTAACACACTTTTATCAGCTTAATGTGATGCTATTTACATTTAAATTAAGTCGAAGAAAGTTGGTAAGGGTAGTTGTTGTATGTTAAGAGTAGATATAGGATGGTCGTTCCCGGCGGGGACACACATGCGAAATCATCTCAGCTGTCGAAGCACTTTTAACAATATTACTACTACATATTAGGATGGTCGACGTAACAGAACGTACTTCCTTGAGTGCGACATGTCGCTAACCAGAATAAAAGGTCATTACAAGAAGTATAACATCGCTAGATTTAGCGACAAAATAGCTAAATTGGCATCTATGGTTATATCTGTTCTGAGGTTGATACCGACAGGATGTTCCGAGTAATTCGTAGCCTACTGAAGCCGTTCGGAATTTCTTTTCAATCTGCTCGCAGTCATCTAACTACGTTGTCAATAGCACCGGAAGGAATTCGAAAGAGCGGCAATAAAAAGATGGTCGCGCTTCAATCGTTGATGAAGTTAGTACGTATTTATCACTTGCTGACGTTGAGCTCACAGGCACTCGATGACTTTCGTGCACTATTTCAACTATTGAATTACAATAAAACAGTTACTTTCGGCGTTTTTACAAGTAAGAGAATCGACAAAGTTACACCAAGGATTAATATGTTCCTCGCCGAACACTTCCAACAGATGCCAGACAGACTGAAGATTTGAAGCCCCAATGTCAACATTGCATCATCACGTGACAAGGTGGCCTATTAAAAGTAAAGCTGGAATTACATTGCAATGATTACCTTAGATACTACATTCGAAGCTCTCTGTATCAACCGATCCCCCTGCCAAAACCTCGCGTAATTAGAAGAGTCGCTTCAAGGGTCAAATAACGTTTAGGAAAGAGGTGCTTATTCTGAAAAAACTACTTACCTAATGATGGCTGGCTGGCCGAAACCGGTCGTGTAATAAATTGAGTGGAAAATACGAAGTCCGTTGTATTTCATTTATTTAATACGATTGCTGTGTGGTAATTGTTTAGGCCACGGAGAGAATAATTGCTCATCCTTCGAAAAATAGTACAGTTATCAATTTTGTTGGCACTGTGTGGTTTGCAGTGAGGCTTAGGGAAGCTAGAGCGAGGGAATTCGGAAAGAAACCTAGCCTTGTAGTTGTAGTGTACTTACATCAAATGGGGAGCGAAGTACGCCCATGTGGAAGGGTCTTGAATGTTACTGAGGGGTTTGGGGTAAGGATAACCGTCTCGCGCCCGAAAGTCCAAAAAAAACCGATAACGCATAGTTCAAGCAGCAAACATTCAAGTGACACGGTAGGGGTATAATGTATAAAGGATAAAGGTAAAGGTAAAGCATTAGCCTTTCGGAGTAGAGCTTTCCACATCGATTTCATTCGCCACTTTCTGGAAATAATTCTCCGAATGAATTAGTTAATAGTTTTCTACTCTGCTAGAGTTTCTCCGTCGACACTCTGCGCACAAGCCATCCTTACATTATCTAATACATCGCGGGGGTATAGTCCGGGAATTTGTGACACTTTATCTCGTATAGTATCTCTTAGGGCAGGTGTCGGCAGCCTTTGACCTACGGGTCACCAAGTGACCCATTTGATAATTTCAAGTACTCCACTCGAGTCCCAATGCTAAGAGACTAATAGCGAAAATGAGTGACAAAATGGAGTTGCGCAACGTACGCGGAACCGCGTTCCGCGAAAGAGCGAGAAATACCTTATTATGCGATGAAGACTGTTCCGATAACAGTCTTGTTACGCACTGTTTTTCTCGTGTCCAGTAGCTAAGTAGTGTGATACAATGTTAAGAAATATTTATTTAAATATTTACTTGTATTTTATGTGCAGATACAATAACTGCCAGTGAGATGTTTATGAAATTCCAAATAAGAAAAATCTGAATACTTATGCTAAACGTGTACCAAATGTTAGAAAACAAAATAAATTTTCAATGAATTTTGCTGCCAGCCACAACCATGCTACATCTGCCAGCATTTTCAATCGTTTCATTGACTCCTTAAGAATTTTTCTTGGATATCTTTATTGTGGTCGTATTTTCTTGGATATTTTTATTGTGGTCGTATTCCCCCTGCTCCACAAAGAGGTCCTCCGTAAGTCCTGCTTTATTTAGGACACGAAATTTCTAATTAATTCTAATTCACCAAAATTCACTAAATTTCGGTGAGTTTAATCATGCACGGATAATCCGTCCACGGATAAGCGGGAGTTTATTTTATGCCCAACTGACCCGAAACGTCTTCCTGATAATCATATTTTTGTTGATTATGACCCGCTGCCGAAAAGGTTGCTGACACCTGACTTAGGGTAAAAAACTTTGACACGTTGTGACTGAGGGAGGGTTCAGGAATCCAACAAATCCAGTAACACCATTTAAAGACGGCCCCTTATTTTGTACTTACGTCATCTACTGAAGGGAAATACAGCATATGAAGGCCACGGTGAATAAATTGAGTGGAAAATACGAAGTCCGTTGTATTTCATTTATTTAATACGATTGCTGTGTGGTAATTGTTTAGGCCACGGAGAGAATAATTGCTCATCCTTCGAATTATACATTAATGACTTACCGTCCTTAATAATTTCATGATTAACTCGCAATAATGTCCGAATTTTGGCTTTTAGCGACATACCTAAATACTTCATGTAAATGGATCACCAAGGTAAAAGCTATGAAGCATAAAAATAGAAAACGATCTTTCGTAAATATTATCATTGTTTTTTAAAAGGGAATCAATAATTTGAGAAATAGATAAATCTGCGCACGCCAATAGGAGATGGCAGAAAATGAGTCAAGGTATACTACATTTAAATATCTAATCGAAATTTATGACGTATAATGTTTTACAGTAGCTGATCAATTCTCGCAAGACTGCAATCTATACGGAACTCATGCCTTCTACTACGATTATATGTCTTACAATTCCACAAGGCACGTCTTACAATTCCACAAGGCACGTCTTACAATGAGTTTCCTTGAAGGGGAAACCAAAATAATGAGGAATCAAACATCGGTATCAACAATGAAATTGAATTGTTTTCAGGGTTGCGCGCGGTTATCGCAGATGTTATAAATTTACGTTTTGACTGGATTGGTCTCTTTTAAGATATTTCATAATTTTTTCACTCCAGAAAAACAGACCCTTATACAGAATACTAATCAAATGACTTTGCTTAACGAGATTAGATACGTAGATTAACAGCTACGGTTTTTCCTAAATTAACACGCAAAACATTGAACATGGAAGAGAATTATACAGCTCCACGTCTAAGGTCTATGAGACTCAGTAGTTTGAGGAAAGTTGATATCCTTGGTAAATAACTTTCGCCTTTCAAATTTGTTACCACAAGGTTTGTTCTACTCTCTGCCAGTTTATGTTTCTTCCGATTAAGGTATAAGACAAAACTTCTTTCGAAGTAAACATAAATCGCAGTAAGTTGATGTTTGATTCTCATAATGACTTGAAAAATGGTTAAAAATTTGGCGACAAAGAAGTTAATGATAGCTTTTTATTCGCCAGTGAGAGATCCAACTGAAATACATGTTTTATAATTACTTTAAATAAAAATCTTATTAAACTTATTCTTGGTTTCGGGCGAAATCTACTGAAACCTATATTCTCAATTTAAGTCAAGATTCTAACTTTACAAATACTCTCCACTTACACAAGAATCAGATTTGGGGAAAGAAAATCGAGAAGATGTATTGAAGGTATTTAGAGCCTTTGACCAGACTGGCAAACAGCGAGTAGGAATCGAAGAAATTCCAACCATGATTCGGGCGTTGGGTAAGCAATTGAAAAATAAAATATCAGCACTCGTCAATAGATTTCTATCAGTTAACCTTTATTATTTAAATTGGAAAAATTTTCAGGGCTTTTTCTGACAGAACAAGAAGCAAGGAAAATTGCGTCCAATATTGAAGATAAAAATTTTCCCGGCACAGTTACTGAAAACGATTTTCTGCTGCATATGGCTTATGTCATTTTACAAGAAAAGTAAGGCAATATAAGGCGGCACTATCACTTTTCTGAAAAACTGAGTACATATGAACACTGGATAGACTGTTTTATGCTCTCAATTTCTCCAATCGTTGAAAACTTAGTATTTTGCGAGATGATTCGATGATATCAAAGCAGATATGAACTATTATGACAATTCTCAAAGAGAATTTTCCCCATTGAACTATCTCAGAAAAATTCTCATGGCTAACTACTAATGGTGAACAAGGCTTACTAGTAATTTTGCTTGCAAATTCTCTCTTCCACTAATATTTTACAATAGTTTCTCAAAACTGGGGTATGGACAATCAAGTTTACATTGGTATCTTCCAATTAAACTTAATTTATTCCTGATTATAACCTGTTATTAGACTTTAAGTGTGTTCAGCACAATTTACTGATGTCATACTGACTTTGAGCACTTCTTTTGCTTCATGTTTCTCTTTGTTTGTAGTCTTTGGTTAATTTGACAACTTTAAAGTAGCATAAAATGATTATAAATTTACAGTTGTACATTACCAATTAAAACAAGACACATAACAAGATGAAGAATGCTCTGTAAACAATTCATTGTATTTGACATTTAGTTGATATTATTCTCTAGGTTTCTTATGTTATTTATTCCAAGTGGCTTAAGGGCTCCTGAATATCCAAGTGGGCAATGCATTTAACTTCTGTTAAAGCGGTCAGGGGTACGATTCCCCATGGGGGACTAAGTGCAAAATGACCTAAGCTGTCGAAGCACTTTTAACAATACATAGATCCTCGCTAAAAATAATTGCACGTAGAAGAATCTAATTGTAAACTGTATTGTAAGACATGGCACTAATAGTAACTTTACAGCTCTATGATAAATTTCATTTTCAAAATTTTATGCTGTTTTCCTCTCAGTGTCTCAATTAGCATAGCTTCATAAGATAGATAGTAAAAAGACATGTTCCTAAATGAATGATTTCAATCTCTAAGGTATGGACCTGAGTATACAGAGACATTGCTGGATGCATTTGAAATTTTTGACCCCGAGAAAAAAGGCTACATAGAAAAGGAGTTTTTTGAGAATATAATGACTATGGAAGATGATGACATAGAAAATCTTTCCAAAGTAATGAATGAGTTACAAGTAAGAAATGAAACTTTGGCAGTTAAAGTAAGCCTATCTGATGAGGAAATAAAGTGGTCAACAGCAGAGGAAAAAAGCTCAAACATTGTCACTATGCAGCATTCTAAAAGCAGTGATTTAGATAAGAAAGTTGATGAAGATGACTCTCTTAAAATTGAGCCATTAAACAAAGAAGAACTGGATGAATTACTGAAGATTTCTTTGAATCCTCACAACAATACCATCAATTACAATGACCTAATAATTAAATTTTTAGCATGTCAGCAGTTTAAAGAGTCTCCTTCATAAATTCTAGGCTGTCCATTTCCTTACAAAATGAGCATGTGTAACAATTGAAACTGGTTTGTGAATAAATAAAAGGGGAAGCATTATTGCATAATAATGAATTTAATTCTTTTGGGATACATATCTTATTGATATTGTTTGTTTTTGTGTCCTTATTTCTCCTAGACATTTTGTTTTCAATATTCCATCAGCTAATCCAAGGGTTCTCATGCTTCAGGCACTGCTAAAGACCTTCTCTGAATACAAATCTCAATAACCATTTGAGGGTCTCTTTTGTCATCTGTAAGTCTCTTCCAGTAGCCAAAGCATATTGTAGGTGATACTGACTTACATACATGACTTTTCCCTGCTAAGTCAAACACCTTCCCTTAATCCTAGTGTTAGTTGACCTGTCCAACTACTCCAACCTTGCACAAAGTGACTTTTATGAATCCTAATACAAAACTGAAGCTCAACAGGTCATGTTAACCCTTTCGCTACGGCGGTATTCTCGTAGAATCATATCCGTATTCCAAGACTTTTGCAGAAAAGATATCTCTGAGACACGAAGCCCTTCTGAACCTTTGCCGATGCTAGTTACCCTTTTGGGTCCTTCACAGCGGGGTTCTGGGGAGGTTTATGGCCCCTAAAGCAGCATGGGGGTTAGCAAAACTAAATATTGTTGCAATTATTTTGCTAAGGAATCATTTGTAGCACACATGGCCGATATGTCTTTTGTGATGAACATCTCGTACTTTGCTGATGAGGTACATACAACTTTTAATCGAAACTCTACAATTGATTTTAACATATTTAGCAATCTACCATAATGATATTGAAATATCTACTATTTTCTCTAAATACGTTAATATTAAAGCTATAATTTTGTTTAAAAGCTGTAAACTACAAGAAAAATAAAAGATTCTCCACTCCAAGGATATATTGACTGAAAGAGCAACAAATCATTCTTTAGCAAAACAATTGAAATAACATTTATTTAACCGTGGCCCGTGAAATGGGCTGCGCATTAGCCCTAAGACCAATGCGGTTGCCCTGAGAAGGGTAAGGAAACCCGCAATTAAAGCCAGGAAGGGGCCAAAAAATATACCTGGAAGCTATACTTCTCCTTGAAGAATAAGCTTGTACCTGCGTCATCTATACACAACATTCGATCGCTTGCAGAGGAAATTCTCTGTCGTCTATAGACGAAATTCATTTGCTTGCAGAGGAAATCTCCATCGTCTATAGACAACAACAGTAGCGAAAGGGTTAAAGCTATTTAAAGAAATTATGGCAGTTTAAGGCTGTCATTCTAAGAGAAAATAAGTCATAAATGATGAAGAATGAAAAAGCCTCAAAAGAGGACTATATTTAAAGTTATGCAGGTTCCTTATGTCTATCGTGTGTAAAATCTCTTCCCCTATTTTCAGTTACCACTCTGAAAAATAAACAACTACACTCAGAAAGCCATGCTGATACCTGTTATTTTAATGTAATAAAATATTAACAACTGTAAAACTTCTCAAAAAAGCATAAGATCCTTCTTTGCTTCTATTTTCTTCTATATTCTTTGCTATAAATTGTATCTGCTCTAACTGTTCTCCAATATAAATAGCTTAAAGGCTGAGATTGCTGTTAGAATTTAGTTTAATTGCAATGCTTTTTCATCTGGAAATGCATTTCCTTTAGGTTATATGCCTTATTTACCTTATACAAAATTCATTCCTTTTAAATTATCACATGGCTTTGCCCTGCTGTTTTATGGTGTAAGCACAGATGACCTTTACGAATGAGGTATATCCATAGCAGTAATTTAATTACTTTAAATGTAAACATCTATCATGCAATTGGGAAACATTAGGTTATGGCTACACTGACTACTTGATGTGAACCGCTTGATTTCAGTTCTTTCATTCACTTTTGTCTTAACTCTCTATCTGCCAATAACCATCAGGAGGTACGTATGAAAACAGCCAGACCTGTGGAAGGATGGAATCTACTCTCTATCAGGAAACTAAAAGCAAGTGAAGCATGCACCTTTTTTGAATCATTCTTTAACTTTCCAGCTTAAAGTCTTGACAAAATTTTGAATAATATTATATTTCAACAGTTTTCATATGAATCCAAGTATTATAATACCATTTCTCTTTTAAAAGAAGAGAAGTTAATTAAAGAATGTTTGGAATGAATTTGTAACACTAAAAAATTTATTTAAAAAATAATTAGCATAATATAATGTCATTGACTCTTTTTTAATGAATCTCTGGTTTTTTCTTTTGAATGAGAGAATTTCCGTATCAATCTTAAAAGAATGTACAGGGTTAATGAAAGCAGAGCCATTGGTATAACAGTAAGGACAAATAAAACATCCAGCATATAAAGCTGGTACCACTTCAGGTCTGCTGAGGCAGGGCGCATGTGCTTAGCTCCTTTGTGTCTCATTACATATTCGATCCAATAGATGGCTCTCTCTAGAGGATGTTCCTTTTGATCTGCCATGACAGACATGACGTTCTTCATATTGTTTTCATACCTAGATAGATCCAGAAAATCATGTAAAAATTTAGAGCTGCATCTAAACAACATAAAACTAAGTTTAACTTAAAACAAAAAGTAATACATTGTTATTTTTGTCACCCTTAGTTTGAGTGATTGTTTGCACTCCATTTGATTATGAACTATTTATCATTCACCTTTGGACAAAATAAGTTGCTTTCATGTAAATATCTTATAGTATTTTTGTATGGTGATTTTTGTTTGCCAGTGTTGTAGCACTTTTGCTCAAATGACCACACATTAAGGAATCACTTGGCTGGAAGCCATTAACCTTTTCACTAACCAGGTGGCCAGTATATCGGCAGCCAATATATCAGCTTAACCAGATGGCCAATATATCGGCTGCGACAAGTCTTCTCAAAAAGCCCAAGTGGCCACTATATTGGTCAAAGGTTTAAAATTAGATTCCCAGTTATTTATTTTAATTAGTGCTTGAAATTTAAAAATACAAAACAAATAAATTTTATCAAATCAATGGACCTTTTTAGACTTTAATCATATTAGATGTGACTATTACTGGAATCTATTATTTATGCTAAGAGAAGCCTGGTCAAGATCTCTGGGATTCACAGCCTCAGCTGTTAGAGGAAAGGATGGTCTGACAACCATCCTTACATAACATTGTTCAGCTCATGCATGATGCAAATGTCTCACAAGAGTAGCTTAGGAGGGTATTACCAGTCCAGCACAACCAATCCAATTGGACAACTTAACTCAAGGGAAAGTTTTTCTTTTATTATGAATGATACAGGGTGTTTCTAAATGAATATTGAGGTTTTAAGGCTTTGTAGTAATTATACCATTTGATTAATAATTATAAATTATAATTTTCTTCATTCAGCAACAAGATGGTATGTTGCCTCACTGGCATAACTCAGTATGCAATTGGTTAAATGACGTTGTACCCAACCACTGAATAGGCTGCCAGGGGCTGGATGACAGGGCTTGTTTTGCATGGTCTCTACATTCAGCCGATCTGACACCATGCAATTTTTATCTTTGTGGTTCATAAAGGATCATGTGTATGTGCCTCTGCTACCAGCTGACCTACCCGACTTAAGAAACAGGATTGAATCAGTTGTTGCATCAATTACTCCAGACACACTGATCAAGGTATGGGAAGAACTTGCCTATCGACTGGATGTGTATCATGAGACAAATGGTGCTCTCATTGAATACTTGTAGGTAAAACAAAAACTGTTAGAGATGCTCTTTCATTTGATGTATCTTTTATAATTATAATTCAAATGGTATAAATACTACAAAGCTTTAAAACCCCTGATATTCTTTTAGAAACACCCTGTAAATTAGGGAAATAAAGCATGAAGCTGATCAACCATTCCATATCATTGTCAACCACCAGCTCAAAGCTATCAAACAACTCTCACTTTTTAGCTATATTTGTGTTACAATAAAACAATTTTATACTTACATGGGATCCCCTAATACTTTATTTATGGCATTAAGAAGGTTTTCCTTGGTTATGTTTTTGGCATTCAGTTTCACACCAATTTGGAGCTCTTCAGCCCTCTCCAAATTATAAAACTGATCCCCATAAAATGGTATTCCAATCAAAGGCACACCTCTGCTAGCAGCTTCCTGCATGCTTAGCAAGCCTCCATGAGTGATAAATAGCTTTACTTTAGGATGAGCTGTAAACATTAAAGATCTTGTATGTAGGAATGCTACGGCTATACTAGTAAAATTAACAATAGAACATATTTCCAAAAACAAATAAAAAATTTCTATTGTGAACGAAATGATTCATACACTTTAATTCTTGATTATTCTGAAAAAGAAGGGGGAAAATTAATAATCTCTTTTTGTCCTTAGGATAGGCAGAGAAAACAATGATGATATCAAAACTAGTTATGATATCAAAGGCAGCAATGATCAGGTATGACTGCTGGACTTCTTAGTTCCGTTAAGTTAGTCATGAATACTTTCTACTGTACAAGTAACTTTTACAAAATTTAACCTTCATTTATATTATAATCATAATTGAGAATTGCTTACCAAAGACATCTTGCTGAGGTAACCATTTTTCCAGTCTAATATTCTTTGTCTGCCCAGGTAATGGGCTCTCCCCCTCCCACTTCCAAAGAACTGTCTGCTTCAGTTGAGAAAAGGCTCCAATAAATGCATCCCTTACTTCAACTGGAAAATTTGAACTCTTCAGTATCGAACCAAAACTCACATATATAATTCCATGCTCACTAGCACCATCCATAAACATCTTGAGATCCTACAGAATATAACCAACGTTATTGAATCACTTGGCTGTACACAGAGGTATACGTAAACCAAACTTGTTTTATAGCAGCAAATCTTTGATGAATTAAGAGAGAATGCTTGCTTCTAGGTTGAATTAAATGAAGACTGTGATAAAAACACAGGATATTATTCAGTAAAAGTAAGGTAGAAAATTAACGACACAGTAAAGAGAAACACTAGGTTACTGTGTCATAATGGAGAACTCCACCAAGTTAGACCTGAGTATGTTAATTTTGCAGAAAATTAATTTTTAAAATCGAAGACTCTGAGACTAGTATAGAATGGGTTTGTTACATTTGTCATACGGACTTACAGATAGAATAAATGAAAATGATGGTAAAAAATGAGATGTAAAATATCTTAAGATAGAGAGAGACTATGAAAGCTGATGACATGACATGACATGATGATTGGGTTTAGTATTAATAGAGCTCTCATCTAAAACAAATTATTTAACTTTAGAAAGATGAGAAAAATTACTAAAATGTAGAACCTTACCTTTGGCAATTCTTTTGGTGGCTTTATATGCAGACCTCCCATTTCTATTAGATTAGGCACCAATGGACGCCCACCATTCAGAGAGAAGTGGTGATTCACTAGAACTAGACTGATATTTTTCTCAAGCTCAGAAAAAAGTGGAATGTTCTTCCCATAGGCTTCCTTCATAATGGAATCTACATCTTTCAATATATAGTAATGGTTGAAAAGCATATGCCCATATGTTATAACAGTGTTAATGACTCTTTGCGGGAAAGTCATGTGATCAGTATATCCATTCATTATATTTGATATAAAAGAGGGCAATCCCAGAATTCCAAGAGTGTTGTAAGTAATGTGAAACGGTCCAGTTGGGCAAAGTAATACGATAGGAGCCTCATTTATATGTGCAAGTCCATAAAAGCACTCAGAAAGAAAGGTACTGGTCAGGATCAAATCAAACCGCTCAGAGTTCTTTGATGGATTCAAGAGTTTTTTAACCTCTGGGTGGAACAGAGTACTTCTGCAAATATCATCACCCATCTCTTTCATATTTAATACAACTTCTAACATGCCTTTTTCCTCAGTTGAATTACTAAATAAATTCAAATGTTTGTTAGCCACATCAGAGAAATCAATCTGTTTGAAGCCTGGTGGTGGAGAGTTTAGTGGCTGGGATGTGATAGAAGTGAAAGAATGACCCTTATCTGCAAGGGCCTTTATGATTGTGCCATACACATTGTTGTGGCTTCGGCTAGCAAATGGAAAGACGGATAATATGTTTGCAGATTCAGATATCTCAGGCTGCAGTACCAGTATTAACACAAAAGCTGATGCAAACCACCAGTTATATGTAGCATCCATCATATCTGAAAGAAAAATGATTCATATACATAGCAAAGATTTTGCCATAATATACATACAAAAAATCTTTTTAGATAAAGTGGAAGGGGTAAGCTTAATTAAGTTTGTGTCTTTATTTATGTGAGATTGCAGCTGTAAAGTCACCTCTTCCATCTGACTCATCTCCATGGTTAACATATTTCATCTATTAGTATTAATTTGAAGAAAAAGTAAATAGAAATCATTAGAATTATTTATATAAAAACTAAGAAAAGATGTTGATATTTATCCAAATCACATAGAATTAGAATTATATTGTGCATTCCCTGTGGGCTCTGCTACATTGGTTAGCATGCAACCTCAGGGATGAGTTCCATCATAAGGTGCTATGAAGTTTTGTGTCAATATTTAGCCCAGCTAGATCTGATTTATATCATTATTAAGTTCATTAGTTGTTTTGTTTAGGCGTTCATAGAATCCTAAATGATTGTCATTGAAGATGAAAATTCCACCCACCTTGACTTCAATTCTCCATGTTTTTTGGAGAGACGCGGCACGGTAGTTCAGTGGTTAGAATACCTGCCCGGAAAGTGGGAGACCTGGGTTCGAGTCCCAGTCGTGTCGCTATTTTTCACACTTGTTATTCCTTTGGGATTTTCCGTAGGTTTTTAATCTACTAAGACACCTTCCTTTCCTTTAATCCTTGTGATTTCCTGGGGGGAAATAACCTCATAACACCGCTTTGTGAGCCGGCTGCCTCTGTGAGGACCTCGGACGGCAGGTTGTGCCACTATGTGGAGACTGCCAGTCTTGCTCACAAAGCATTCCCTTAACAGTGTGAGAGAGACGCGGCACGGTAGTTCAGTGGTTAGAATACCTGCCCGGAAAGTGGGAGACATGGGTTCGAGTCCCAGTCGTGTCGCTATTTTTTACACTTGTTATTCCTTTAATATGAAATTAATGAAATATTTTTATTTAAGAGAAATTCAAATCTATTTAAAGAAAAAATTCCCCCTCCAAAAAATTGAACCATCTGTTAGGAATATACCACTATCCTAGACGATGCTAAGAAATTTTATAACTTAGAGATTTTTCGTCAACTCTTACTGCCAAGATGGAGAGTAAAAACTCATAAAAATGCAAGAAAATACAATTAATTGACTTTCATTCGAGTTATTTCGTAACATTCTTGCGGAATTTCACAAATTGAGAAGCTTTGCTGTTTCAACTTTAATCATTTTTATAGACGAATGATTTGGGTCATCATGTCAGTTATCATAAGGTTTCAGCAAATACAGCAAAAAACAAAACATCTGAGTCGATCTTCCAAATTATCGAAATCGTAGCATATTAACTCATAATTTCGTAGTAGTAGCAGTAGTAGTATTGTTAAAAGAGCTTCGACATCGGAGGTCATTCCGCACATAGGCTTCCACCGAAAATCAACCCGGGACCGCTTTCACCGAAGTCAAACGCGTTGCCCACTTGCCAGCCAGGAGCCCTATTATGATATCTTTGTCATATTAACAACCAGAGGATATTGCTTTAACTGAAGACCCGATCGTTTATAAGAATGATCTGGTGTTTTCCTGGCGTAGATGATGCAGGGATTTTTCTCGGGTTGTTAATCCGGGTTACTTCCTCGATGTCCATCGACGTTTCAGCATCATCCTCTGGTACACCAGATGGCATGAGGAAGGTGCCGAAACGTCGATGGACTTCGAAGAAGTAACCCGGCTGATAACCCGAGACAATTTCCTGTACGATCGTTTAGAAGATGCACGTTCGGATCTGGTCGGCTTGCTTTAACATCTTTAAACAATGATGCGGTTACTCGACACGGAGCAAAAGGAGAATGAGGAAGTGCTTCTAGTACACTTGGTCTACTTTCTTATGACATACCTATACCTACTAAGTAGGTAGTAAGGGTTAAATGAGAGATGGAACTCTCTAGTCTCTATTTCGCCCACTAAAGACCATTGTATTGGAACGTATTCAAACAGTCTGACATCGAAAGTTTGTAATGGGGGGTGCATTTCATCGCTAAATAAACTGTAGGAGACCCAATTAATAACAGGTGTGAAAAATAGCGACAGGACTGGGACTCGAACACAGTTGTCCCACTTTCCGGGCAGGTATTATAACCACTGAACTACGGCATGGTAGTTTCAGCGGCACGGCTCTTCCGCGCTAAGTAATTTACCTTTCCCTAAACTATAGGAGAATATTCTGCATTCTATTTACACGTGCCACGAAATATTAGACTGAAAAATAAATAACTTTCGCTTCTAAGTATGTTTAAAGAAGCTAAGAAATGTCCGCTTTGTACGTACTCATGAATCCATGATTTCATTGAAAGGGATCGGATTTTTTAACACTTACCTTAGCGCCACTGCGATGTCATTAAGGAAAAGAATTTTTTTCAGAATTGATTGGAACGCTTCCTTCAGGATACAAACTCGTAACTCAGCTTATGAAATGATCTCCAACGCATTCAGTAGCACCTTATCTTTTGTCTTTTTAGTGCCTCATTGTCGTAACTCTTCCATTGCCGAAAAAAATCTTGAAAAGAACACGGGTTTTATCTAGTGATAAATGGAACAGAGATAACAGTGAATGTTATCAGGATCTATCGAAAAAGAGACGGCAATTTTACACTCGTAAAACATTGTACAGAAAAATTATGAGACTAAACAAGGTTTACTTAAATTTTACAGAAATGAACGGTACAGCGATCTAAGTTTCAGAGCGTGAGTGGGACGGGGATTGATAGACAATGAATCCCTTGACTCACCAATGGCCTTACGCTTGTGGTGAGAAAAACGTAGAATCACAAACAAACAAGGAACAATACAGTCATGTCCAACGTGTGTTGCTGATTGATCGCAAGCTGCATGTTCGGCGCAAGGAAAAGCCTTAACTGAGAAGCAAATGCCCTATTGAGTCAAGGGCTCAAAGCCGGGTGGAGGAGTAATGACGAATTACGTCGCTGCTTGGGAGGATGTCATCGTTGACAGGGAGGATGACCGCGGCTATCAAAACGCTCACAGCACAACGACGGTGGTGCGATTAACTAAATTAAGGGACATTTTCTTTTTCTACTCATCCCTATGGAGCGGGGCCGATGTGTGGACGGGCGGACTGCCTAAATATATTATTATTATTCGAATTTTTCACTTCTCAGTGATGGGTGAATGTTTCCAACTACAGGACTGAAAAAGTTGAATGTTTCCAGGGATTCTCATGTCCCTGGGATTTAGGCTCGAACTATTTTACTTTTTTTGGTTAAGTTCATCGCTGCGTGTTTTTAGTGCTTTCATTTTAAGCTATAGTCATACTAAGGAATTTTATAACTACGTTGCGTGTACTTTACAGAACAGATTTTTGTAGTTGCATTATAATTTGAGACTGGTTTTTTAAAGTGAGGAACGTGAAACTTCGCACAAGTATTCAGGAAAGTATAAACTTATTCCACAGTAATTTAAGGCCCTACTAGGAAATTTTTATCTCACATATTAGCGGAGTAAAAGAATAAATAATCATCCAATGCAACTCAGAGTACTTTATTTGTTTATTGAGTATTATTCGCTATTTTATGTTATTTTTGGTTTAAACTAAGAGTTATTCTTAATATCATTAATTATAACAAGTTATTATTTAAAGTAGTTGAGAATTTTTCCTAGTATTTTTTGGTTAACAACGACGAAAATCTTGAATGTTGTCGCAATAAGTGACAGTGAAAATAGAAATTTATTCGCAACTTTTTAACTACACGAAACATATGTATATTAAAAATTAAACAAATTCAATGTTTAAAGCGTTTTAGGTTAGTTTCCCTACCTCGAGGTTATTATTAAGAATTCCTTTGTCTCCCGAACGATATAAGCAATTTGGTCTTAATTCTCAGCACTGTAGTTGAATTTGGCAAATTTAATGTCTTAAGAGAAATGTTAATGTTAATATGATTATTACAATGCCTAATTTTTCTTATCTACCGTCCGACGATTCTTGGATCCGAATTCTCCCTCTTGAATCTCCCTCAATCCTACCCTCCTATATCTAATTGATGATGGTACGTCTCCTTAATTTTTTCGGCCCGATTTCTTAATGTTCAACCAAGCCAGTTAGTGGTTCTTACGACATAAATTCAAAATCTTCTTAAAAGGTTCTTGTTGAAGGAATTTCGTTATAAGGTCGTTACAAAATATATTTGGATACTGCTATCTCACGCATCCATAACCATCTTTCAGTATTGCGCCCAAAGGTACATATTTTATTTAAAATTACTAGTTCAGAATTAGTATCTTAAGCAATATCAGCAAAGCCCGGGGCTAAACAACGTTTTTCAGGGAATAGTACATACAACCCAAGCAGTATGTAAAGAATGTCTTCTCTTTTAGCGGTAGGTAACTTGCCGGAACACGCAGTACATTTCCGATCCTCTTGAAAAGCTATTTATCATCCTCAAGCAGATGAACAAATAAGTATTCTATTCATGTCAAAAAAATGTAACAGGACGATTACGTGTGGCAATCCACACTAAAATTTGTCTTTCAGTTTACTGAGCTCAATGTAAAAATGTTACTCGGATTTCTCAAAGAGGCAATGGGAAAGTTGGAAACTTTTTTTATATCCTATCTTTTAATTGTCAGATATTAGTTTAGTTTTTAGGAAAAATCAAGTTTTAGAATACATAAAGAAACCTAAAGACCGGGCAAACGAAGTTAAAGTCTTTGAGACTAATAATAGGAAAATAAAATATTAACCAAATCATAATCCATATGTTTGAGAGTTTAATATCTACAAGGACAATACTTTTACATTACGTTACATTCCAAGAAAGTGAATGAAAAGATATTCGGAGAGTATATACTTCTACAACAAAAGAATTTGACGGAAAGAATCAAAGGATCGTAGTACAAACTACATTGCTCCACGCTCAATAAAAGAATTTTACCACAACACATAACATTTTCTTTGATAATAAGAAAACATTTAGTCGTACGTCATCATCATCTTCCATATTTACGGATGTAAAGAAACGATCCAACCTAAAGATTTAACCATCTCATCAATTTTCACATAAAAAGATTCATACCACCAACCTTCTGAATAAATTGTTATTTTAATTCGTTTTATTAAAATATTTCAATAAATGTACCAGCAAGCTGAGAGCATGTTACACCTAAAAACATTGAAAAAGGGCAACTTACTCTGTAAGACATGCATCGTAGATATTGTACAAAACTCATAATAGACGATAAACTTAAATATATGTTGTAATCAGAAGATTCATAAAATTATAATTACATAAGTGCGAATGTATAATTAATCAATTAACAAGAACTATAACGTTCAATTTTTTTAGTTTCAAGTACAAATTTGACTTCGAAACTAGTGTAGAGATGCTGCAATGTCATAGAATAATATTATTATTGTCAATTCACTTGATTAAGTTATATAAATATGATATATGAAAACAGACGAGCATACGATACATTAATTCTAGGAAAAATATTTTAATAAATGCTCTAGAAGGAGAGCAAAGTAGAGGGCTTATCCCCGTCACAGGTAAATAGCATGACAAAATATCATTATATTAAGAGTAATTTCTTTTGAAATTCTGTCAGTTATCATTTTCAAAGCTAAAGAGGTAGTTGTCAGTATTTATAATTAAATAATAAATTGATAATTGTAAATAAACAAATAAGGTACTCTGAGTTGCATTGGATGATTATTTATTCTTTTACTCCGCTAATATGTGAGATAAAAATTTCCTAGTAGGGCCTTAAATTACTATGGAATAAGTTTATAACATTTATAGCCGGAATATAACATGATAATTGCTAAAAAAAAACATAATAAGACTGCCGATTAGGCAACGTGACAGAATTCTTAGTGACCGTGGCGCTCAGTCGGACCATGCCGCGGGATCGAAAAAGCCATCGCAATCCCAGGATAGCAAGTGAATCGAAACAGTTTCTTCACATTATATATTTAGAAACCTTATACATTGACGTGGTATAAGAGACTCGGTAGTGTAGCGCCGTTTTCCTAGTTGCTTTCCTCACTTTATCTCAAAAATTGGCCGAAAAAGGTGTCCGCCATTTTGTTGCGTAAAATAAGCAGAGGTCCATATTTGAGCACAAAACTAAGACGAATCAAAAGATCAGAAACCATAGTAAAATATGGCAATATCGGTTTTTCCATCAGTTTCCTTTAATCACGTCTGCATCGCAGCAAACTTGAATGATTTTCAGAAAAATCCGAGAACATTCTTTTCTGTGAAAATTTCCCAAGTTTGACAGCCTGTATCTATTTGACGCGGACAAATAACGAAAAATAAAGGGCGGAACAACATAATTCAATCTTTCCTGAATACTTGTGCGAAGTTTCACGTTCCTCACTCGAGAAAACCATTTTTGGCCTCTTGGCCAGCTTTTTTCGATTCTAGCCCACTGTGAGGTGTGCCAATTTTTAGAAGAT
This sequence comes from Ladona fulva, assembly GCA_000376725.2. Classification (NCBI taxonomy): domain Eukaryota; kingdom Metazoa; phylum Arthropoda; class Insecta; order Odonata; family Libellulidae; genus Ladona; species Ladona fulva. The sequence goes on from KZ308374.1 coordinate 903,717, forward strand.
TTTTTGGAAGAGTTTGAGGGACCACACCCGTTGTTAAGGGGCTGTCTGGTGATACGGTCTTTATGCCACATTTTTAAAAATTTCTTCAGCGAGTTCCCAGCATTTATTCAATATATCCTCGTATGATAGTTGCAGATGATGCGTATTTCGAATGGTAACATATATTAGGAATGTGTTTTTTCTCTTTTTTTGCGTTAGAATACTATCTGGCCTGTTGACAAGTATAATTTTATCAGTTACAACAGAATTTTTAAAAAATCTTGAATAGCTTGTAGTCTCGTTTTCTAAAACCGCCGATGGTTTGTACTCGTAGTACGGCGTACTATCATTCAAAAGTTTATCTTGCACGGCTGTTTTCTGATGAATCACCCCTGCTGCATCATCATGTCTCTTGGTACGTATAATCTGTAGCTGACAGCATCTTACGGCCTGATTTTATGTGCTCGGTACTCTTGGGTACGCTCGTACATTTTCTACAGCTGTCATTTTATTACTATTATTTATTTTAATATTAACAACAATATTCAACACTCTACACAATCGTGAGGGAAAATAGAAAGTAAAATATCGATAATTTCACAGCTAGTTTAATTTTTCGAGATGATATTTTAGATATTCGATATAATTTACCTAATAAATCGTAATTATCAAGGTAATATCATTATTATTTAAAAATTATTATCGATAATGCCTGAGTTGGCCCGAGACGCGGGCAAGCATGGCGGTTGCCCAGGGCGCCGAGGTTTCGGGGTTCGTTGTTAATAGGGTGTATAGTGAGACGCGAAAACCTTCGTGGGTAATCGCTTTTAATATAAACCAATTCTATAGCACACGCAACAATTTGTAATGGTTATTCACTGCAACGATGAATCCTAGGTTAAGATTCTTTAGAAAAAGAAAAACAGATCTTAAGAAATGCAATTCAATCTGATACTTCCGATAATGGCAGTATTCTATCACTCATAAAAACGGGTCATAAGACTTTGTTTAAGTTTTTGAATTAATTCGGAATAGAGAGTTAAATGAATCAATCGATCGCAAAGGGTAACAATAGTCGATTGTTATGGTGCATTCAGAATTAATCTATAAAATAGTATTAATTAAGGTATTATCAAATTTATCGTTCGAATTTTTTTCTCTGTACACCTAGTGCTGTTTTTATACTCACTAACTTACACACACTCACTTATGCTTGGATTCACTTTGACGAGGTTTATGATAGACTAATTAATTGCGCTAGTAATAACTTTAACCACAAATTGGCGTTCCTATTCCTTATCTGGAGTCTTTAAGAAAAGATGAACGGTAGCATTATTCCAGAACTCTGCTGGAAGATTATTGGTATATATATTTCATAATCGAAGATCAATAGTGAAATATCATCTAGGGATGATAAAGGTTCTTAATAATTTAATCAAAAGCTGGGAAAATTAATGGAAGAGGGTAGATACACCTCTCATCAGGTGTTTAATACCAAAGTAACTGTAATATCAACTATACCATACGAGGTCAATATTCAGGAAATATAGGTGACCTTTGTCCTCAGCTGAAAGGATCTGAAACACTGATAATGATTTATGACTCAGTGTTAGTAAAATCTAACCGGATAAAAAATTCTATGCGCCTAAAAATACAAGGAAATAGTTTAGTATGAGAAATCCCGGGACGAAGTTGTTTTTTGTGAACGAGATTCTAACAGAACCATCATATATAAATACCCATCTATAAAGTATTCAGCCAGAAGGCCTGAACCTCAACCAATCCATCATTAGCTATATAGAACTTAAAGAGGAAAATGAGGCTTACTAGGTAAGCTGAGGAGTGAGGCAATTTGTCCTTGCTTTCCTAGTTGAGCTAGAAGGCTATAAGTGGAACAAGTCCACGTAAGAGATGCACAATGACTCTACAAGTAACACTTTCCGTAGCATTTCATAAGGAGTGACTTTAATTAATGACCTTAAAATTTATTCAACATCATTCCTACCTTAGAGGCTTTCACATCCTCACATCATCTACGAACAAGACTGAGATAAAAGTAAATGAGAGATATACTTTTCTCCATCCTGTACCGAAAGATAAATGAAAAATATTTTATTCATAAATACATGGTAGCAAGACTGATATAAATATAGATTATTTAATTAAGCATAGGTTATGAAACACAATTGTTTTCAGAAGACGTTTTCAACTCAAGGTTGCCATTCTTCTACGAGCAGCTCCATATAAGGTTCAGTATATCGATGGAAAATCGACCTACTTAAAGATTTGATGAAACTCTCCCACAGATGCATATGTATGTACGTACACAATATTGAGTTCATGGCTCAAGGTTGTAAGCAAGTCGCGCGACGTAATCTACGTAATCTAGATAGCAGCTGCTTTCATTCAAGCCTTGTGTTAATACGCGGAGGAAATTTATTTAGGGTAGTAAGAGGTAATATTAACGAATATACAGGTATTAGTATATGGGTATAGGTATTAGCATATAGGTATATACATTTTAGCATAGTAGTAAATGTACAGATAATAATAGCTAACTGAAAGTGTACAACAATTTCAAACGATTGTCATATAATATGATTTTACCTTTTTGTGCCTTTACCAAGGTTCTTATAAATCGAATTCTATCAAGCATATAACGAAAGTGAGAATCGCGATCATTTCTCGAAAAATAATTATTCCTGCTAATTAACACGGTCGATTTTTCAATTATTTTATTATTGTTATTATTTCACACATACGTTACAGTTGGATTACTAGTCCGGTGGTAACAAATCCCCATTCCTCTCAATACAAAAATACACTCAGACAAAATACAAATACCATAAGTTTACATATGTTATTTCCCATCCAAATTATCCAAACATTAAAACAAATTTTAGTCTAAATAAAAATAATAATTATATTAGTGCTAATGTTTTACACCTGTTTCTGAATTCCTTTACAGTTTTTGGTAAGGGTTTAAGTGCTTCTTCAGGCAACATATTCCATTCCTTTATTCCCCGATTGATGAAGGAGTATTTAGCAATGTCTGTTTTTTGCTTTCTCAATTAAAATTTTTGATCGTGATCTCCTTTCGCTTTGTTTGACTGACCCCTTAGGTAAGGATTATAACTAGTGATGACATGATACCACATTTTTTATCGATTCCGATACAGTTTCCGATACCTCTCTAAATTTTCGAATCGATTCCAGATTCCGATTCCGGAAATGATTAACATTCATTGTTTCCAATGACTGTTATTTCGGGACACAAATGCTAAACAAAAAGTAAGACCACATGAGGCCTGCCTCAGGGATCTGTGTAGGTTAGAGCAAAATCAGAAGAATGCCATTGACTTCAACGAACATATTTATTTCTCCGCATCACTCCCGCACCCGTCAGCCACTGCCGCCGAACTTCACCGGGGTCATTTCATGTCAAGTGGTCCAATTATAGAGAAGTGCCCCGCTCGACCATCACAGATGTCAATGAAATTTTGTGAGAACATTTACTCATATTCTCAATGAACATAGGTCAAGTTTTACATCCACCGGTGCAATACTTGCTGAGATATAGTAATTTGTTCGACCCCCTACCACAGCCGTCTACTGTACGACATTGAGTTTTTATCAACTTTGAGACACGTTATCTCAGGCAGTATTCTGTTGAAGAAAAACAAAACATGGTATTCTTACACAACTTTTTGTTGTGTAAGAATATCATGTTATAAAACATGAATAACATAATAAAACCAGAATAACATCTTAATAAACACACTTTCATGAGTGAATTTCATGCAGAAATGTTGGAGCAAAATCCGCCCAAAAAATTATGGCTCGAAAAAAAAATTAAAGTTTGGAATTTTATATCTTTGGAAATAAACCTAAGATAAGCGCGAAACTTTGTGCCTCATAACTACTCAATACAAGGTGTTTTAATAAAAAGTTTCATTTTCCTAATGCATTCCATTAGTTTAAAAATTGAATGTAAATTTTACTAATTTCGTTACGACGCCAAAAAGGGTATATTTTTGCTCACATTTACTATAAAGGTCCCTCTCGAAACTCTTTCAAATTCTTTTTATAAGAGGGCTCCCGGATAGCCAAGTGGCCAACGCCGGTGAAAGCGGTCCCGGGATCGATTCCCGGTGGGGGCTCACGTGCAAAATGACCTAAGCTGTCGAAGCACTTTCGACAATATTTTTACTTCTTTTAATAAGAAATAGCATGCTTTATTGCCTCTAGAAATGTAGACTTGATATTTCATCGCAGGCATGAAATCCTTAAAAATGAGCACAATGAAAACCGCTTAAGAACTTAATTGGAAGATTCTGGAACTATTTTAATTCTGAACTACTGTAAAATCGAAAAGGTACAATTAAAAATTGGGGGAAAGGCAGGGGTAAGTTAGGGTAAGGAGAAGAGCCGTGATGCAAAGAGTGCCTGCAATGAGAGACCCATCCCATTACCCTAACTTCCCTCTCCCTTTTACCCCATTTTTACTTGTATATATTCATGAATTGGAAAATTATCTTTGCCTGATGATGGGCTCGCTAGCGAAACATGTCACCAAATTACATTTGCTGTGAAAGTGTACGATAGGTTTTATTTTCAATGGCTTTCCAAGAGGAAAGCATATTGAGTTTACACTGCAGGAAACCCAAAATATTTCTCATATTCTTCCACTGAGAATAAAACGATCAAGTTAAGTAAGTTGCTTAAGTATTTGGCTTTCCTTGGTGATTACTTGCATTCATAAACGAGATAAGTCAAAATGAGAGGTGGATAAATCTCTAGCTAAGACGCTACCATTACTTTGACTCAATAACTAACTAAAATTCACGAATTTTGAACTTTAGTGGAAAAGAAAATTATCACGCTCATAAAGGTACTACATTCCTTAAATAGTTTCTTCGGCAGATACCATGGTGGAAAGACTAGAGAGTATTTAGTTTTTCCACCATGGGCAGAAACCGTGGATTTCATGTTTTACTGTGAAACCTATTTTTTTGGTAACTGATAGAAGTATTGCTTTTATAATTATTGATTATATTTCTTAACTCGATGTTAACATTTTAGTATTTTTAAGATATTATTTAATTGTTACATTTTTGTAAATTTTAATTTTTGTTGCCAATCTAAACCGTTTCTCACCATTAAATATTTACATGAACCTCAAATTTCACATTTAATTACTATTACAGAAAACCAAGAGTAGTAATGCCTGGGACCCCAAATGAAAGATTGAGAAGTTTCCTTGTGTAATTTGAATACATAAGAGCAAGGGATAAAATTTAAGGAGATGCTTAATTGCCTGAATTTTATTAATGTTAAAATTGTTTTACATTTATGGTCATTATTAGGTAAAAACAAAGAGACCTTTGAACGAGGTCAAGAAACCGATGACTCAAAAATTGGTAGTAAATTCTATAAAATTGTTATCGTCTAGCACTTCCTTTGGCAAATATATCAGTTATTCCGAGGTTGTTTTCCGTTAAATAATGAGATTCTTTATGTTCATTTAGAATAACTATTTATTTTTATCTCTTTCTCTATTTATTTTATTTTCATTCTGTCTCTTTATCATTTCTTTTTTATTTTCAGCACTTAAAATACATTTTTAGCAGTTGAGTCTGCGGAATTCTTACAGCTACTCTTAAATTATTTGAAAAGGGTTGCCCCTTTTAACTCCCCCAGCAGTCAATATTATAGCAGTAGTTATATCTTATTTGAGTTGTAAGTTGTTATTTCCTTGTATTTATGAGTTTTATATTAAAAATTCAGAGGTTAGGTGTAAGAGCCCTAACCATTGGCCTAACCTCGCCAAAGGAGTTAAATAAATAAATAGTTAAGCCTCTACCGGTACAATGCAGTCAGTCACTTATAATCTACGTAAGGACATCGATTACATGCTATTCGTTAATTTATTCATTTTATTAAGTTCGCTGGTACTCGCTGTGAGAGTTAAAATTCAATACCTTGGAAGAAGGTAAATAACGATCCCTCCAAATAATTATAAGTTCTATAAAATTTATTCAGATTTTTGATTGGACGAGAACCATTCCAGATCATGGGTCATTAAAATTTACCTTGGGGGAGTTTCAGATCTTTCCCTTAAAAATAAGCCACTCAAGGTCGTATATTTTGACTGTAGAGAACCTGTCCTGGCTAAATTTATCCTTGATTGCTTTTTCTCCTCTTTTTCTATGCGCTCTTGTTCCATCATTTTCCCTTCAAACTCTTGTACCGATCCAGTGAATCTGAGAACATATTTCGGAACATTCTCAACAACTCGTCAGATTTGCTAGAAGCTATCTAATAAAATCGCATTCATCCGATCCATCTACTTTCTTGTGTACCCCAATTAAAATATTTCCTAACCACTGAATCGACACCAATTAAGCTTTCTTTTGACTATTTTTAGGGCCTCTTGTAGGTCGGAACCTCGCGCATGAAGTACGAAAGCGTACGTTGATTTCACCTTTTAAAGAAGTCAGAATATAATGCAGGTCATCGGCATTGACCACAAGTGCTTTTCGCTTTGAAAGTGAAATTTTCCTCGGGGTTTATCCCGAAGCGAAGTAACAGACTTGCGATGTGGTAACGGCTTAGTGTACTATCACTTTTCTCGCAGTCACAACCGCTAATTTCCTCTGTTTAACTCCTTACTCAACTTCCACACCCGTCACTCCTGACAACTCCACTACTAACTGATGTTTTCCTGTTTTTCCTGTTGCCATTTCGTCGCCCGCTTTTCAGAGGTGAACGTCTTGTTTGGGAAAATTTACCAAAAAGTGACGTTTTGCCGCTGAAACGGTTCTGATATAAGTTAGTAGTAGTAGTGTTGTTAAAAGTGCTTCGACAGCCAAGGTCATTTCGCACGTAGGCCCCCACCGGGAATCAAACCCGGGACCGCTTTCGCCAAAGCCGAACGCGTTGTCCACTTGGCTCTCCGGGAGCCCCTGATGTAAGGTGACCGTCCGGGTTTCCAAGGACTCGTCCCCTTTTTTTAGATTTCCTCGGACGTCCTCGCAGATTTACTAAATTTGCCCTCCTTTGCCCGAGTTTTCCTATTTATAAATTGAGATTTACATGCGTTACACACTTTTACACCCTCCTTATTCGTGTAAACAGTGCCCTAGCTAAAATGAAATAAATATGGTCGACCTATTCTGATGAACAGCTTCATGGATACCGTAAAACTAACTCACTTTCAACTTATTATCGATGAAGGAAAATGTCTGTATGTGTGCATTTTCGTATAAAACTGAGGAAAGAGACGTTGTAAAACTTTTAAACTTCGAAGATTGTTGTATGTCTTCCTTCTATCTTAAGATAGGCTACTATTTATTCACGTAAGTGTTACTAGTTCGACCCCAGGCTAATGAAAGCGTCTCTATAAGAATACATACGTTCCCTCTTTCCGCTTGTAGGGTTTCTCTCTTTTGCAAACTTATATTAGAAAAAATAATCGCATGGAACCGAGACAAGCACAAAAAGAATGGAAATTGAATGAAGATTCTTATTCTAGTTGTAGAGTATTGCTTTCGATTCAAAATGTCGAGGATTTTGATGATATACACGAAAATTATATGGTTGTAAACAACCTCTGGCCTCAAAGCCGATAGTTAAACCGAGTTCATGCATTTTCCCATAAAAATACACGGGGAATTTAGGTCTATTTAAAAGTGAGGGTAAGAATTAATGGTATATTGTATGAAGATGAGGCGATTTTGGTATTTTCTACGTATTTACGATGACCAGAGCCAATTTTATGAACAGTTAAGAGTGATTCTTTAACTACTCGATTTTGTATATTACAAGGGGGAAAAGTATTTGTTTAATTTTCACCGTCAAGGAGACAATAAAATTGATCAGTGCAAGGTGAGGAAAGGGAAAATTTTTGAGGACAGTTAGCGTTATTTTCATCGTAAGTTAATTATTTATTTGATTTATGAAAAATATTTTGTAGCCCTTAGCATTTAAATTAATAAATAGAGATTATTAGATTAGACGAATTCTCATCAGATCATTAGATTAATAAATAGTAAAATAATTGGTACTATTATTCTAATATCTGTTATTCTCTGTAGAATTAAATTAACAATTTAAACTCAACTACACACACCTTAGGTATTAGCATGATAGCACACCAATTAATATTTTACATTATTTCTATTGATTCCTTGGTATTTAAAATGTTTATAATATTTTAAGTAATTATTTTATGTATTTCATTGTAATTTACTTGTTTTACTACTTTGTGGTTCTAATATTCAGAGTTCTCTTCCACGTAAGTCTAATATTTTGTGCTCCTGGGTTCGAACCCAGGCCTTTACAGAGATGGAAATAGTTTTCCTGGGGTTTCAGCATCGTAGAAACACAATTAGGCGAGGCGAGGTTAGGTCAAAATGGCCTAACCTCGCCTTTCTTCCACCTGAACTCTGGGGATATTACATGGCATAACTACTAATGTTATATTAATAACTAAAATGATATTATGAAGTCTTATTGGCTACATTACCTACTTCATTTTTTCTTGAGAGTCAAGGGAGTCTCAATTCGTTTTGGATTTTTAAATTTTAATTTATCCGTTGTGCGTGGTGATCCGCTATTCACAGCCGCTTCCAGCCCATCTGCCACCCGAGTGCAAATGTGATTTTTCACCACTTAAAATCAAATACCAAAGCCGTTAATTTTCTGATTAGCAGGTAAAAATTATTTTGGAAGACTTTGATAAACCAGTGTTTTATCACTTCGTTCCCCGGCTGAAATTGGTCACAAAACATCAGTAACAATTAGTTAGGCACATTCCGAATGCTGGCATAGTGAATTGTCATTATGAGTTAATAGTTCGCATTGCTATTGAGTGTCATTATGTTAGCAGAAACAGTCTCCGGAAGTGTCAATAAAACACGCAAATCTATTTGAAAATCAGAATAGACTCCGATCAAATCTCTCATGAGCATATATTCCAAAACTTAAAGAGGATTTATTCTTGGTACCGGAAAAATTTTTTCGATTCAAATTATTTGCTTAAATCCACGGCACAAATATTCCTTTCACGTCTTGAGTATCCATAATTCTTTCCTCTAATGTTTGCAAATCCTAAGTTTCACATCATAATCTTTCCTAGATGAGTCGTGTGTATCGCAGTGAAAACAACAAATAATGTTGTTGTAATAATAATAGTGGTTGGCTACGCTACTATGCGATGCAACCCTTGCACCCATAGGACGGCGCGGCTCTGCCGCTCGTAATGAATAAAATCACAGCGATGCCAGACGAACTGTGAAAACATTGGTAGGGATCTGTAAAAAATTAAAAAGTCTTCGTTTTGTAATCTTTTCTTCAGGAGGAAAATCAGTTTTCTGAATGCTAAAATGTTATACGGGCCCTTCGGTGATCATTCCCACCCATTCACTAAAAAAGGTAGCACATAAGAAGTGTTCTTAGACTCAGAGGCGACTATAGGAAATTTTTTTAGGAAATATCAACTCAAAAACGTCAATCAAACAAATAGAAGAATGTGCATAAAAAATTGCAAAAGATGCTGTCTATATGAAAATGAAGTGGTTCGGGGGTTGAAAATATTCCGGTGAGACAAGTTACTTTCAAATGCATATGAGATTAGTGTTCCCCAGGTTGATGTGGTGTGATGAAGTTACAAACCCTAGAAAAAATTAATCCTTGACAGTTTCTCAAAATCTCCCATATTTTTTTCCTTCTTTGATCAAAACTCTTGAAGATGTTGGATTCTGAAATTTCAAAATGCAATCTACGGTAAAACGGGTTCTGGAACGGATGTGGGTAATTGTATAATATAAGTCGTAAAAATTAAAATAAAGAGGATAAACGGACTTTATTTTTATTCCATATTCGATTCAAAGTAAATTATAAAATTCCACCAATAAAATAAATTACAATTTTTAAAACAAATAATTAGTTTTTTTAAGGATGAGAATTATTGTAATAAAATTGCAAATTGATTGAATTCCTTTATTTTTTAGTCGAATGAGAGGTTGAGATTATTCAGTATTTGCGATATTTCTAATATATTAATCTTTGTCTTATTTGCGTGGTGAACTATTTTTTCATCTTCGGGCAGAATTAAAATTGGAGTGAGCGCTTAAATTGTGCTAAAAATTGAGGCATTCGAATTGTAAATATTGGCTGCTAGTAATATCGGTTGGGGGAACTTTAAAGCAATGCCCGGCGGTTTAGAGGGACATCCACCATGATTGGCAATACCTGAATATTTTCTATTATAAGGATACCAGTGTCAAAAATCTCTATTCTTTTTCTTGCAAAAGTTATCTCAGATTTGATAATCTTCATGTCTCAGGTCCAATAAGCGTAGTTGTTCTTGAAAATCCGTTTAGTCAATTACTTAAATAACTTTTATTTACCAAACTACTAGGACTTTAACGGTTGTATTCCTCAAGAGCTTCTTCTCGCTCTGCTGGTATATTAACTGAGTCCGCAAAGTTTAGACGGAGGTGTGCAAAGTAACGCGGAATAGCTTCTGAGAAAGAAGGCCATCTATGGATATACAGATGCTAAGTCGGAAAAAAGTGTATTCGATTTTCTCGGTGATTGTCTTTGAAATCAAGGAAAACGTCCGTAATTCTCCAAATGAAGACATTTTTTTCGAACCAAAAAGAATCTAAAATCATGTGATATGGAACTGCAAGCTCTTTGCGCCTAAAACTTAGTTTTATTTCCTCGTGCAGAATTTAAGTATTGGAAGACCTTAATCGTTTTCCCAGGGTTACGTAACTCGTTGTCTAACGATTTAGGAAACACTAATGTAAGCCACTCCTCCCCCACCCCAAAAAGCTGTTTTTATTTATCCCCGTACCTGGCATACTTTCAATATTGGAACACCTTGTCTCTTTATCCTCATTTGATAATTTGCCAAAGAGAGAAGAACTTACCATAATTTTCTGAACTTGCCCATTGCTTTCCATTCAAAGGCAGTTCGTTATTCATTAAAAATTGGACTAATTGCTTGCTAGTAATATATAATACCTCAGATAACTAATCTCATCGTTACCTTTATCTTCGATTAATGATCTTTTTCCTTTCAAGGTCATGATGTGCTGGCTTGAAATAACTGTTGAATCTTAAGATTGAAATATCGTAATGGAAATATTCAATAAACAATTTTATTTAAGTTTTTTCGAAATTCTACATTGATATAATTTTTACCATAAATTCCACAGAATCAGGGTACCTCTGGGAAATGAGCAATAAGGAGAAAAATAGAATAGGTACGCGATCGACTTTTGCGTATTTTCCCTTAGCTTTCCTATGAATGAAGTTTGTACTTGACCTTGAAAATGAGATGCCAATAGCCTATTCATAGTTTGTATGTACCAACGCTTAAGGTCCTAATATAAGCCTCTTGTTCATGAAGGTCAATCATAGTATCAAACTTAACTCTTTCATCAGCTAAATATCTCCGAGTCTTAAATAGCTGATGAAATTTTAAATCCGAGCATGTCGTCAGGATAACTTTGCTTATGCGACTTGCTAATTGATACTTCCTCGTAAGCTGTTTTTGAAAGCGACCCTTAAAAAAAATACATCATCAAAATATGGAATAAAATTCAATCGTTTAATAATATACTACGAGTGTATTGAATTCGTTCCGATGATCGGATACCTAATTTTGGAACAAAATAGTACAGGTTCAAACACTGCAAAGTTTCGAGCTGAAATATAAACGTGAATATCGTGTTTCATTTGTCATGGTATAACCAACGAAAGGAATGAAATTATGCAAAAATGAATTTTAAAAACCCATTTTCCCTCTTTGATCTCATATAATCATGTGCACATCATGTTTTATTTATTACTTCATGTATAACTCACTTTCACTTTTCAAGCTTAAATCTTTACATTGCTTTACATCGTCTACTTTAATATGGCCGCTTATATGACTGTGTAGTCATGGTTGTTGGGGCTTTCCCGGTAGCAAAACTAGGAGGACTGATATTAAAACAAGTTAGCAAGCCAATTGCTAATATTCTCAAAGAGAGAGCCAAAAGGAGTCATTTCTTTAGAACATATGTCTGTATGCCACCGGCTCAGTGTAAGTTTTACTATGGGAATAATTCCTGAGGATACTGTAACAAAACGCATTTATTGGCACTAGCGAAAATAAATTTAAGACATAAAGCATTTTCAGCATGCTCTGGTGTTGGTTTTCCGCAATACTTGGTATTTCATAGCTGTCAATCTCCACTAATTGGATTTTGAGTAATTTTTGCTGTGGACATTTACATTTTCCTTCTTCAGTTTTAACATTCATTGTCATGTATCTTACAGGATTAAAGGAAAGTCTTGGTTTAGTTAACACTTATCGTCTTCTAGTGGATCTTCATTTTTATAACAATTTAAGCTTAAAATTTCGTGCTTAAATCATGGTAGCACAAGTGTTTCCGTTGGCCAAATTAGCATTTCTGTTCGTTAAACAAATCGCACGTCCAACTTCTCGCTTCATTGAGAGAAAAGCCATGCAGAGTCAATTTTTTCGGAGAAAAATTTGTATGCCGCCTGCTCAGTGTATGTTACTCTCTTAGAGCTTACTAACACTATGATAAGAGCTTCAAACTAAACCAGATTTTGGAAGCTAATTGACTTACTGGGAGAGCTTTTGCTTGTGCATCCGTACATTTCCCCAAGCTTGGTGATAATATTTATTCTTCCTTACAGTTTACAATTGGTGCGAGGTCAAAGCGAAAATGTGGATAATGAACTTAGGAAGACCAGTAAACATTCCAAGTCTCAATGAACAAATGGCAATAGAATTAGGTGCAAATTTGCTTGGAGAAGGAATAATCTTCACTATTGCCGCCGCAATTCTATACCTCGAGTATGCGAGATCTGCCAGGAAAGAAGCAGCAAAGGAACAAGCCAGATTAGACGAAATGGAAACTCTCAACTACACTATTCGTGAATTATATTTTCAGGTATGCTCCTTTCGTATTCGTTAGGTTATGGATGCTATGTTGGAAGAGTAAATGAAATATCTTTGTGAAAGTTAAGTATTCTTTTTGTGTTTTTCTTGGAGAGTATGAGTGCTTGGATATTTCAAAAATGGTTGTCCAACTCTGCCGAAAACCGGAGTATTTTGGAATGACTAATTTTATTGGTAATTTTGGAAAATCTCCTGACTGTTTAGGTTGATATAATAAAGTCATACAATTATGAAGTCGTAAATAATTAATATTTTTTGCGAGTAATTTAAAATTGATTGTTATAACTGATGGTGAGATTTGATAAAAATTAAACTGGATCCTCAGATGACACACTCTTGATTTAACTTCTTGCTCATTGGTTGAGTCAAGATTTTTTCACATGAATAAATAAAAGGACATTTCATGAGTGTACATGGTGGTTCAAAGTTTTTTTATTCAACTGTCAATCTGGCTTTTTGATCCTGTTACAAGATCTTATCATTCGAAACAATTAACGCTTGTGAACCAAACACATTATCCAAGTAGACAATGTGTTTGCCTTTGGTGAAAGAGTTCCATAGTTTAATTCCAGATCTTGATTCCACTTTAAAAACATACAACTGCACCTATTAGAGTTCGAGAATAGCTCCAAAAAGATGTTTGCCAGCAAACTGACCAATGGAAAATTCCAACCAGCGGGGGTTAGTGTTTTTCATAGTTGCACTTTGCAAGTATTGTTCTCAATACATATTTGGCAACTATGTTGCCATCTTTGGGAGAGAAGATAAATGAGTTATTTTCTATTTTCCAACAGTTAGTTTGCTTGCAAATAAATGCTTTATGGAGCTTCTATTGAACTCAGATGTTTTACCACAGTGTTCCTTTTCCTCGTAGATACTTCAACTATGCAAACAAATAATTAAGAAATTTGTTGTGCTCTTTATAACGTTAGACATCCTTAATTTACATACTGCTTCCCTTACTTATTGGATTACAGGTTACCCAAGTAAAACAAATTTCATGCCAAACAACCCTGCAAATTTTGTGCTAAGCAACTGACGCAACTTTGAGTCAACTGTCTGACTATTAATTTATTGCTTTCATGCCATGCTTATTGATTCTTTTTTTAATTCCTTATAAATGAATAAACTACTTTTACCTTTGTGTTTCATTCTGGTAAATCAAATGTCAAAATCCTTGATCTTTATCATGGGGTAGTTAGTCAGATATTCTAGGCTAGGGGTTCCCAACCTGGTTGGACCCTGGGTACTGCTGGGGTGTATGGAATCTTCACTAGATATGAGGAAGAGTAGATAAATGACAATATTACACTATGAAATATTTCATAATTAATTATGGTAGCCAATCTTCTAGGTTATTTCATGATGGTAAGCCTTCATGGCATAGAGGTTAAAGGGCTCATCTGTCACATTGTGCTGGGGTTCAATCTCCAGCTATACCAGCTGGGATATTTAATAGAGGCAGCAGGTTAACTCTGCATGTGAAAATAAGTACCGAAGGTAAAACTATGGGTAATAATAGACAGTGGAAACAGTGTCGCCTTATTACCTTCATTTAATACTGTTCAGCTAAAGTATTGTCAGCCTTAACCTACAAACTCCCCAAGGTGTTGATGTGTTATGAAAGGGAGACTGTTATTATTATTTCATAATGGTACTGTGTATGAAGTATGCCAATGGACTATTATTATGGGTGCTTTCTGTGGTGCATGGTAAAATTAATGATTTATTTTTCAAATTAAAAGAAAACTGGAACATGCCTGTTCATGAATTAGAAGTTTAAAAACAGTCTGTAAGCTGTGCATCCGAAGATGGAACTTGAATTTGTCTCCAAATGCTTCACGTATGGCTTACAGTGTTTTGAAACTTCTAATTTATTCCTTTTCATGTGGAATAGTAGATATGGTACAGGAACTTAAAACGTAAGGTGTTCAGGAACCAAAAAGGTTCAGAGCCTGTTCTAAATTATGATAATATTGATAGATCGTCAACTTTTCCTCCACAATCAAAAGTAATTAATTTTTCTAGAAATAATGATTGTATATTTTTTCAGGCTGAGAGACAAGATGCACAAATTCGGGAACTTATGAGGACAGTATGTGAGTTAGAGAGCCAGGTGACCAAAAAACCGAAAAAGTGTGCCGATGATGGCGAGATGCATATGCATCCTGCAGAACCACAGTTATTCGAAGGGGGTTTCATCATGGAAGCAATTCAGCACTTACATAATTTCCAAAAGAATAGGTAGCATTCTTTCTGGAGATAAGTCGATTTTGTATCAAAATAGCCCCAATTTTTAGTTTGATAATTTAAGAGTGACTGATGAGCTACAGTCTATTGCTAGTTTTGCTGGCACTGAGTGAGTTATGTGATAGTAAAATTTATTTTGATACATTTTTATCTTGTTTTGTTTGCTATGTCACTCTTAATTTGAGCTCCACAGCCAGTGGAATGCACATGGTGTTGCATTGTGATCAATAATATTCTATCTGAGAACTGTCTCATTGAACTATTTGAAAATATTTCATTGCCAGCCAGAATGATTTATGGTATTTTAAGAATTCTCGTTGCTTTAATGAAGAAGCCAACTGTGTTTGTTTTTACTGTAAATATTTTTCATTCTCAAAGAATTGTTTAATGTATAGTCATCCCTGTAAAGGTGATAAAGTTGAATTTGTAACTAAAAGTTGTGAATAAATTGTTAATGCTTTCTAAAATTATTGCTACATTTTTTGTTGTCTAATTTCATTTTATCACCAAAGCTGCCCTAATTGACTTGGGAATATCAAATTTTGATAATATTTTTTCATAGTAAATTTCAAATGAGGTGACTGATTAGCTTATACATAAATTAAGGTCTGAAGTAAGTAGCATTTGCTTTTGGAATTCAGTGGTACAGTTTTAGTAGAGCTTCTGAGGCCAAAGTTAGTTTTCAATTTTTTACTTAAATATTTTATTCATGATTTTAAAAGAATCACAATTACATACTGTCATGTTATGGATAGAAATCCTTCCATTTTATTGAAATAATCATCCTTATAGAAATTGAAATTTGTTCCATTCCAATTTTGTATTTTAATTTACTATTTCAAAACAAGTTGTACATATTTTTCAATGTGTATTTTAAAAATGCTTCTAGTTATTGAGATTGATTAGCTTTTTGTGGAAAATATAATACAATATTGCAGTGATAATTTACAAAACCCTACGCAGCACCAAAAGAAGCCATGTAATTATACAAGAACATATAAAATAATGTGTATTTACTGACTTTTTGAAATTTTACTAATAAGCAAACTACCTCTATTCCAGATTTAGGTTAAGCTTTAACGTCATTTCATAAATGGTTGATTCTAAAGATATCGTAATAAATGTAAAGACATTGTTTGCAGTTGTTATTAAGATAGGGTGATAAAATGCTACTTAAGCTATTACATGGATTCATCCGAGTTCCTGTGGTGACAAGGATAAGGAAACCTCTGGAATGAATTTCAAGAGCTTCCAGAGAAGAAATTTCAGAAGGGTGATTTCTTCCTGAGGTCTGTTTTCCTGATCAGGTCCCTGTGGGAACCATGGATAATCCACATAATAGCTAAGAACTTTATACCTCTATTGTAATACATTGGTTTCTCGACTTACGAACTTAATTTGTTACTATTCAAAGTTTGTAACTTGAAAAAAGTTTTCAAACCCCCATTTTCCATAATATATATTTGGTATTAACTTATGGTATATGATTTAAAAGAGATTTATTTCAACACAAGTAAAAAGTAAACTTTACCAATCAGTTGAAGAACATTTTGCTTTACAGATGGAAACGTGTTTCTTTTAAGATATGCATAAAATAATCCAGATTTCCTGTCATAAATGAGAATGTTAACTGATGTGCTAGATTTTTATGGAAACAAATCATTAGGGCATAAAGGAAAGGTATCTCCCTTAATTTTATCTTTTGGATAGAACAGCCATCATTCTATGGCTTTATTCTTATAGCACATTCTGTTACTTTTTAAATATGATAATGAATGGTATGAAAAACGATTTTTTTCCATAACTAAGTGAGACTACAATGGCACATCCTTTATGAAATATGAGGGAGAGTTTGTTTTTAACCACTGCTTTATGTCTTTCTGTAAACAGAACTGAAATATCTTAGAATATTAATTTCATTTCAGTAAAATGAATCCAGCAGTTACATACTTAAACACTGAGCTTGTAATTTCAGCATACATTTATATTTTATGGTATGGATATTCCCTCTCTAAGCAATTTCTGTAGTGCTTTAATCCTGGCTTCAAGTTCAGAAATTCCAGCTCTTGCATCTGCAAAAATCATGAATTTCTAAATTTAATGAATTGCTTGGTATAGACCATGTAAGAACCATAGAAAGTAACCATGAAGTATTCATATAATCTCACTCTATGGTAGAACTTTTAATAATTAATAGTCTTATATTTGTTGATTGGCAATAATATAGATTCCAAACTATATTTTGTACATGACTGGATGGAAGAGTAACATTATCTTACATTAATTGCCAGCTTGACTTGCTAGAAGTAATAGAAAGTATGTTATTTACCTATGATTTATATCAATCTATACTTGGAATTCAACCATTTCTTGATTGATCTAATTACATAGTAATAGCTCTCAATATGTAGCAGAATTGTATTGGTAATATTCATAAAATTCATTCTGATGGATAAGCTCCATAAACTTACAGAAACCTAATTCAGAAGGAACAGGTTAAGAGAAGTTAACTACCGTTGTTGAAGGAAAAGCATTGGACCAAGCAAACAAGATAGCGGGAACAATAATGGTGGAATCATTTTTGATGAATTGTCACTTGTACTACGTTATACGACTTGTCAGATAAAACAAAATTAAGAATATTCTTGAGGTTCCTCGCATAGTTTAAGCTGGTTATGAGTATGAATGATGATGAAGGATGACAGAAATTGGTGATCTTTGTAGCTTAATGAATATTTCATACTTTTCTCTCTGATGATTTACTGCATTTTTTATTTAGCACTTTATGTTCTAAGTATATCGCAAGTAATGAAGTTAATGCCAGAGCACTAGGTCAAGGCCCATTTTGATTTTTCTTTGGAGCATGAAGGAACAAAATTCACAAAATCTCCAGTGGGTTAAATAACTTATTTTAGATTATTTTATTTCCAAAATCGAAGCACTGAATATTTATCATAGCACCTAAAGCTCAAGTAAGGTTATAAATATTTATTTTAGCAAAGCTCAATGCCATTTGCCTACCATAAGCAAAGAAAATGAGTTTTAATCACCCCAAACATCTAATATCTTGAAAATAAATCAAGGCAAAATGGTGTCTTTCGTGTAAATATTGTAGTGTTGATTATTTATAATACTAAATCCAAATTTAATATGAGAGTGTAAATTATTTAACATTCGATACCTGACACAGAATAAGCAGTAAGTTTCATCAAGTAGATTCTTATTAGTCTCTTTTCCATGCCAGTAATTCTCATTATAATCTTGTGAGGTGACTGGAGATAAAAGGCATTTCATTGTACATACCAAAGATTGAAACCACTGTGCATAACCCTATGTAATTTTATAGTCACAGGTAAAATAGCAGCAATATCATGAAATTGAAGTTGAATTGCAACTAGTATATATTTAATATGATATATAAATCATCTGAGCTTTTTAGGATAACTACCAAGAAAAACTGACTTCCTTTTAAGCCTGACATGTCTAATACAGAGACTTTGATGTGTAATGAAGCTTTCAGCCTTTAATATTGATGGCTTTCTATAGCATTTTCTTGTCAATAATGGTGGTTTACAAAAGAATCAAATCCTATGTATGATTCTCCTTTTAGCAAAAACATCCTCATGAGAGGTTGCCTTTATGTGGAATTCCACAATGGGATGAATTGGACCACAAATCATAAGTTAAATTCCAAGATTTCAACTCATTTTCTCCTGCCATACTGACCAGAAAAACTGGAATGCAGTATATATTATACTACCAACTGCTGCACCTTCACTTTTCAGCATGATTTCCGAATGGTTTTCCATCTAAATCTAATAACAAAGAATTATACATTTTACCTTTTTTTAGAAATGAATCCTTCCTCAAAGAAAATTTGGATTTTGCCCTGGGAACATTTGCATTTGAATTTTGGTTACGTCCTCTGAGCAACACCGTTGAGGGTTTTCTGCTTGATTTGCTAGGAATGTTCTGTTTTCCACTTTTTACAGAAGATCTGCTTCCTGAACTCAGAGATGCATCCGAGCATGTTGAACTTCTGGAGCTTGACCGTATCCTATTGATGATGTCTTTCTTTTCTCCTCTTTGACTTGTATCTGAACAGTGATATGACGAATAATTTCTTTTGCAAACTGATTCACTATTCATGTTTCTCCTGGTGCTTCGAGGTTTGGTATTGAAATCACAGTTATTACTTGATCTACTTGGGTAACATGATCTGCTGTGGCAACTTGATCTGCTGTGATAACTTGATCCTGTGGAATGGTTTGTTTTAAAAATTTCTGTATACAAAATTAAAATTCATTTCTGCATGGTAAGTACCCAGGGACTTAGCCAGGATTTGTGGTATGGGAGATTTCAGAGCCATGGAGTAGGGGCCAGGCTTTTGTTCTCATGGAGGGGGGTTTGAACCCCCAAAACCACCCCCTTAGCTACACCTCCTTTTGTATGTAATGTAGACAGTGAGATTTGTTCATTCACCTTGCATACTTTCAAAGTAACACTGGGTTTATTAATATCTACAACAGGATAATATGTTGCAATTCAAATGTTAATTTAAATCTGAAAGGATTTAAATTAACATTTTAAAATGGCTCCCAAAAAAACAAAGAGCTAATTTAAAATCAATTACTACTCCATTCTAGTCATATATTGATTCTAAATAACTTTCTGATAACTTTAATAATTCTTTATTNCAAAATGTAATTTGAAACTCAAGAAATTAAAGAGAAAGGAAACAAGGAAATGGCAACTTGACAGACTTAAGAATAAAGATGTTTTGGCAGAATATTGAGAAAGAACAAATTGTTCTCTAAATTTTGCAGTAAAGGATGATGTCAACACGAAGTGGAATATGGTGAAAGAGAAACTTATCGATAGCAGAGGATGTAGTCGGAAGGAAAACCACAGAGAATAGAAAAAAATGGATAACACCAGAAATAATAGAGAAAATAAACAGAAGAAGGGAGTTGAAGGGTTCAATCAAGTACGAGAACATCTTAAGTACAAGAAACTTAGAAATGAGATAACTAGGGATTTCTGAAAGGATTTAAATTAACATTTTAAAATGGCTCCCAAAAAAACAAAGAGCTAATTTAAAATCAATTACTACTCCATTCTAATCATATATTGATTCTAAATAACTTTCTGATAACTTTAATAATTCTTTATTTCCTTTTTTGTTTAGATACTATTGGATTATTATTAAATTTCAGATGCTTTTCTTACCAGAACTTGAGCGTTCTCTACCCTGAGAGTGATTTCTCTGTTTACCATTACATTTATGTTCACATGAGGTCTTAGATAGCTTTTTTTTACAATCATCTCTGCTTAACACATCTCTCCATTTTTCATTTTTAAGAGTTGAATTCTTGCTGAAATATTAATATGTTAATGTTGGTGTTGAAACTTTAAACCACATATAACTCTTTTTAATAAATCACTAGATAAGTTAGTGGTATTCATCCATTTCATCAAAAATGTTTCAATTACATTGGAGGATTGCATGATTTTACATTTTATATCCTCTTTTTGAAAACCATCCACTTTATGGCAATTGAACAACTATTATGTAAATCAGTGGTGGGATTCTGTTTGCGCAAACCTGCTCCTAGAATCTCGCAATTTCATCTAATCAGCTACTAAACCTGTCTCATACCATTCATAGTAAAAAGATACCCGTAGAGATTCTATTTGTTCACATGTTACGACAGGAACGTAATGTTAATGTTTGGTCATTAAAATTTTTTCTTACATCATCTTAAAGTTTTGTAAGCAACCCTATGAATTTGAGCAATTAGGAAATGTGGAATGCATTGCGTGGTTGCATATTCTGTAGATAAAGAACCAGTTTTCAAAATATTTGTTTCCCACCACTGATGTAGGCTCTAACAGTTATTTCACACATTCTATTACTTATGACAAATAAAAAATCAGGGTAAAAAAGGTTCAAATAAGCACTATCTATTTTGCAATTTTAGGGAAAACTAAATCTGGTTTGATTTTTCTTCCTTGCCAGCAATAAAAAAGATTAAGTAATCAAAGTGTCAAGTAATATTGATTTACAACACATCCCTTACATGAATTGTTGGCACCAAATAGTGCCCTGTGAACAACTGATATATATGGTGCAGATTGAAAAGCTTGCTAAAACAGACTCAAAATTGGAAAAAACAGCCAAAAAATGAGTAAATAGTTAAATGGAAATTAATGGTTTTATATTTTTTAACCAAAAGAATATATGCAACTATGGTAAACAATACATAAAATCAAAATGTTAAAGATTTCTTTGTATACAACCTTGTGTGTTTGAAAAATTCATATTCCCAGGCCTATGAATGAAATAGATGGTGCTTACTTGGGCCTTTTTTACACTGACTTATTATTTGTCACTTTCAGTTCTATCATGTAGTAGAGAACATACATGGGACCGCATTTGTCAATTATTGGCACACATCTGAATCATAGGCATGTACACGTAGCATTTTATGTAATAGAAGACAGCATACCTTAATATCTCTGAAGATGGAAGCCCAGATATTCCTTCTAATCTTGGTGAAGAAAATTTACGAATACAAGCTACAGGACTTTGGCCTTTATCTTTCCAACCTACTGAGGCAGCACCATGTTTTATATATGGAACATCCTTGGCATGCAGGTCTTCAAGCTTGATGAATCAAAATTTAATTAGTTGTTAGGTATAGTAAGATCAGGAAAGATCATATATTTAGAGAAATGAATTTTTGATGTTATTTTCTAATTTTAAAGAATTCTTTAAGGTATTCTGTGTATTAAGTTTGGCTAGAATTTAAGCTCTAAATTTAAGTCCTCTAAAGTATTGGAGGGTTTAGGAAAGGCCGTAAATGTCCTAAACCTGATGATAAGAAAATCCTCACCTACACCTCCAAGTGGTAGAGGACGGGCAACGCTTTGTGACTAACGTAGGGAGGGACCAAAGGAATACCGGGATAAGTATTCAACTCTATATCTATAAATGGAGCAGGGCACTCTCTTGTCCTGGGATTGAGAAATTGGTCCCGAAGGGGGATGAACCATTAGGCGATGGTCAACGGCATAGATGGCAGAAGGCAATGGGAAACCACTGCTGTAAAGATCCAAAAGGATATCCTAAGTAACGACAGTATGATTGGAGAAAATGCAGGCTTCAGTAATTTCATCCGGAGGTAAAAAGGCCCCCCATTCGGATCTCTGGGAGGGGGCCACTAAGATTTTTAACAAACAAAATAAAGGTGATGAACTGAGAATAGGAAGTTGGAATGTTAGAACTCTTCTTTAGTGTGGTAAATTTGAGAATTTAAAAATGGAAATGAAATAGAAGAAACTGGACATGCTAAGAGTTTCTGAAGTGAGATGGCCTCAACCAGGAGACTTGTGGAGTGGAGATTTTAGATTCATTCACAGCTGAACGTGTGAAAATAGACCAGGAATTGGAGGAGTAGGAATGATGCTGAATGAGAAGATGGGACGCAGAGTAACAGGATGTGTGCAATACAGTGAGAGGATTTTACTAGTGAAGATAGAAACAAAACCAAAGAACACTATTATCATACAGGTGTACATGCCGACATCAAATCAAACAGATGAAGAGGAGGCAATCTATGAAAGCTTGGAGGAACTTATGCATGGGGTCAAGGGAGAGGAAAATTTGCTGATAATGGGAGACTGGAATGCGGTGGTGAGGAAAAAATCAGAAGATGGAATTGTAGGGGGATTTGGGCTTGGTAAAAGGAATGAGAGAGGAGATAGGCTTGTCGAGTTCTGCTCGGCGCACAGTCTCGTTGTGACCAACACCTTGTTTAAGCATTATCCTTGCAGGCGCTATACCTGGAAGGCTCCCGGTGAATTAAGGAGATTACAAATAGATTTCATACTAGTCAAAAAGAGGTTTAAGAACCAGGTAAAGGATAGTCACAGCTATACTAGTCCAGATATAGATAGTGATCATAACCTAGTGATGGCGAAATGTAATTTGAAACTCAAGAAATTAAAGAGAAAGGAAACAAGGAAATGGCAACTTGACAGACTTAAGAATAAAGATGTTTTGGCAGAATATTGAGAAAGAACAAATTGTTCTCTAAATTTTGCAGTAAAGGATGATGTCAACACGAAGTGGAATATGGTGAAAGAGAAACTTATCGATAGCAGAGGATGTAGTCGGAAGGAAAACCACAGAGAATAGAAAAAAATGGATAACACCAGAAATAATAGAGAAAATAAACAGAAGAAGGGAGTTGAAGGGTTCAATCAAGTACGAGAACATCTTAAGTACAAGAAACTTAGAAATGAGATAACTAGGGATTGCAAGAAAGCAAAGGAAATATTTCTGGAAGAAAAATGTGAAGAAGTGAAGAAACTAATGAAGGAGGGAAAGATGGAAGCTGCCTACACATGTATACAATCCTTCTTTGGTAAAAGGAAGGTGAGGGCCAGTGGTTTGAAGAATAGCACAGGGGAGTACGTTTAAGACAAGGAGGCCATAGCTAAAGAGTGGAAAGTACATGTTGAGATATTATACAGTGGGTAAGGTCTAAGAGAGTATGAGATTAAAGAAGAATAATCAGTCAACATCAAGGAGAGGGGTGATTCTATCATGAAGGATGAGTTTGATCTGGTAGTACGGAAACAAGGATAGGAAGGCACCAGGAATCGATGATATCCAGGGAGAACTAATCAAAACAGCCAGAGAAGATCTTTTGAAAACCATCTACAAACTGGTCTGCCAGATATATGAGACTGGAAAGATACCTGATGACTTCACTAAATACGTCATACTACCCATTCCAAAGAAAGCGGCTGCTTCCAAGTGCGAACAATATCGAACAGTTAGTCTAGTGTCTCATGCTTCTAAAATGCTAACTTCCATTTTGCTACAGAGAATTGAGTGTATGATTGAAGAAGTACTCTCAGATGACCAATTTGGATTTAGGAGAGGTAAAGGTACACGTGAAGCCATTCTGGCTTTAAGACTATTGGTGGAAAAAAGAATCAGGAAGGACATGACAACATATATGGCTTTTGTGGACATAGAGAAAGCCTTCGATAACGTAGCATGGAATAAGTTATTTGAAGTGCTGAAAGATATTGCTATAAAGTTTAAAGAAAGAAGGGTGTGGGCTCTCAAATAGCCAAGTGGGCAACGCGTTCGACTTCGGCGAAAGTGGTCCAGGGTTCAATTCCCGGTGGGGGCTCACGTGCGAAATGACCTTAGCAGTCGAAGCACTATTAACAATACTACTACTACTAAGAAGGGCGATGTACAATTTATACAGGAATGAGAAGGGTATAATAAAGGTTGGAACTCACGAAGAGGAAGTAAGGAAGTAAAAATAGAGAAAGGAGTCAGACAAGGGTGCTCATTTTCACCGAAGCTCTTCAATCTATATGTGCAGAAAGCAATCGATTAACTTCTAGAACAAATAGAGGGTGTACCGGTAGTACAGGGAAAAAGGATTCCAATGCTTAGATTTGCTGATGATGTAGTGGTTTTTGCAGAAAGCGAGGAAAAGCTAACACATAATCTTTTGGAAATGAATCACATTCTAAACAGTCAATACAATCTTAGACTGAATCGAAAGAATACGAAAGTTCTCATCAGCAGCAGAGAAGGAGATATTGATGCCAGAATTAGACTGGATAGAGAGTTATTAGAAAAAGTGGATGAGTTTTGCTACCTAGGAAGCAAAATAAGTCATGATGGAAGAAGCAGAAGAGATACATTGAGTAGGATACAAAAAGCAAAGATTGATTTTAATAACAAAAAGGGCCTATTCACTTCTAAATCCATCAATTTAGCATTGAGAAAAAAGTTAGTTAAGACCTATGTTTGGAGTGTACTGTTGTATGGTAGTGAAACATGGACTATAGGAATACCAGAAAAGAAACGGCTGGAGGCTTTCGAGATGTTGTGTTACAGAAGAATGTTAAAGATCAATTGGACAGAACAACTAACAAATAGTAGATGAAGAGCAGTCTCTGTGGAATACCCTGAAAAGGAGGAGGAATAAGTGGATTGGACATCTACTGTGGCATGAGGGATTGGTGAAGACCATAATTGAGGGAATGGTGGAAGGCAAGAATTATAGAGGAAGACCAAGATTAGAGTATATGAAACAGATAATGGAGGACATGGAATGTAAAAGCTATTTGGAATTGAAGAGGATGGCAGACCAATCCTGAGGGATTGAAAACCAGAAGAGAGAATTTTAGCCCACAGTAGGAGAGCTCGTGTGAGAGATTATCATCCTTTACCTCTTGTTTAAGTCGATGGTTCTGCTCTTGTAAACCGTTTAATGTTGCCTTAAATGAAGCTCTTTCCCTTCTGACCTGTTCCTCCAGAGATTGAAATGCAGCAGGAATGTTACCAGGTGATGGTCCTGAGCCACTTCCTGTCTTTTTGACTAGGAGCTGTCTTAGATATGCAACTTCCTCTGTTAGTATGTAGTTCTCTGCCTCAAGTTCCCTTATTCTTTACAAAGAAGTTAATGATCAAGATATTTGTAAATAAAAGACAAAATTTTGTTATATAAAACATTTAATTCATGAATATGCTCATTTCATAAAATTAAATGGAATATAACCATCAGACTGCTTTTAGCCAAGGAATTTAACACTTCTCAGTCTTTTCCTTCTTAGTGATTGATGTATCCTAAAATAGACAATAGTTAGCTCCAACTTATCTGACTGATTCTTAGGGTTTCAATTTATTTTTATGCTCAATCTCTTTCATAACTAATCACAATAATATATAAATAATATTGCTTAGGATTTATTAAACAACATGTTGACTCACTATTATTCTTAAGTATTATCTTCTGAAAATTCATATTCCCATACCACATCATTTGGAAAGATATATATTATGTCTCCTTACATTTATAATTTCAATCCCATGATATTTTCTTGAACATAGATATAAATGATGAAAGTTTAGCAAACAATTTATTGATGCCATTATATGAGTTCTTTCTCACAATAGGTTCACATGCCATAAAATTACCCGGACAAAGTCCCTCCTGTTACTTCTTAAACCCCCCCACCATATANGGTTAAGTAGTAATACATTTTTTAATAAAGATCGACAAAAACCAGCGATTTCATTTAAATCTCCTCCAACCTACGAGATAGGATTCATTTAAATCTCCTCCAGGCTTGAAGGGTTAAAGGAATTAAAAGCTTCTGTGAATTTAAGGAAGAAAAGAAAGTTGAGAAGCATTTTCCAAAGCTGAGATGATGTGATTTAAAACTGTGAGATTCATTATACAGAATTCACTGAAAGAAAACCATGTTGATGAGGAGAGATATAGGAAAGTATGTGAGAGAGTAGACGATTGTGAATAATACATTCGAAGAGGATACAGTGGAGCAGAAGTATACATATTGGATGATAGTTTTCAGTTTGAAATGCCTTGCAGGCATTTTTCAGAATGGTATTACGTCAGCAAATTTGCAAGATGAAGGGAAATTATCAGACAAAAAGAACCTATTAAAAATAATTGTTTCTGGAAAATAGAGAATGTGGGCAGTATGACGGAGAAAAGTTGTTGCTATGTTATTTGGTCCTGTGGCTTTATGGAGCAGTATAAGATAAGAGGTTTAGGACTTCCTGAGAGGAAGTAGGGATATTCACTTAGGGCAATAACTATCTCCTCTTAATTGAAAACATAGGCACCAAGGGACAACTAGAGAGAAACACAGGGAGACTTTCTTTTTTCATTTCCAATTTTTATACAGGTAAAGTGCCTGTGATTCCTCCTATAGTATCTAAATATAAAATGGGGCTCCCGATAGCCAAGTGGGCAACGCGTTCGACTTCAGTGAAAGAGGTCCCGGGTTCGATTCCCGGTGGGGGCCTACGTGCGAAATGACCTAAGCTGTCGAAGCACTTTTAACAATACTACTACTACTAAATATAAAATTTCCTTCTCTCACATATTGTTTAATTTGTGCACAACTCAGATGGAAAGACAGATATTTTTGTAAGAGTGGATGCTAAGTAAAAAATTCCACAGCTGATATAACTACACATGATCACCAATACAGCTAGACTTGCACCATAAGTTGTCCTTATAAGATAAAAAAATATGGAAATTATACTTCAATTGAAACCCTAAATGCTAATAAACATTTTTTCTTAATTGTCCATTCAAATTCTATCAGAAAACACTTTCCCAGAGATGACTGGAATAATATGCAATAATATGAGATATAAAATAGTAGCTGAGGATATTGTTTGAGACAGAAATTTCTATCTTAATCAGATGATAAAATATTAAACAAATTACTCAGCTGCATAATTTCTATTACCTTATATTTATCAGTCCTACTGCTTCTTGTATTTGGTTTACGAAATTTTGGAAGAGATGCTATTTCAGAAAGTCCTGTTAA
The DNA here is from genome assembly GCA_000376725.2 of Ladona fulva. NCBI lineage: Eukaryota > Metazoa > Arthropoda > Insecta > Odonata > Libellulidae > Ladona > Ladona fulva. Next base: position 931,339 of record KZ308374.1, read on the forward strand.
AATAAATCATAGCAATGTAAGAATTATATTAACTATATAATTCGTCATCATTTAGCATTGAAATGCTTCCAGCAATATTCATAATCATTACCATCATTTGCTTCCTGGGGATCGTCTGCTGTCTTTGGAAAGTCATCATTTTTTAAAAAAGCTAAATCATCCTGAAATGAAAAAATACATGATTACCTATGATACATAGTTAGATATGAAAATTCCAAAAGTCAAAACCTAAAATCGAAAAGTTGACAAGAGAATGACTTTCGGATGTCAAAAGGTACTAGGGCAGCGGTTAAAAATATTTCAATTGATAGGATCTGCCTGAAAAACCACTATGAAACAATCTTACCTCAGTCAACTGATTGAGTGGACGATTCAAGATTTCAGTTGGTATGCTCATGATTTTCATGTCATAAAAATTGGATACTGTGTCGAGCAATCTCTTCTCCATAGTAGTCCTCCTCCTTTCAAGTGCACGCACTGAAAAATAAATATTTGTTTATAAGAAGAGATAGATTCCAAAGATACCCATACAGCACAGGGGTCTACTATATACATGGTTAACATATATGTATATATATACGAGAGTATATGTATACACTCATTGTATACGGTTTACTATGCCTATGTTTCCGCTAAGGATGGACTAAAGGTGGACAAAGGCTGAACTACACAATGTCTGCTAGACAGTATATGTTGTCTATATGTTGTGTATCCACAATGACTCTTAAAAAACTAATAATTCATGCTTAAAAAATCNTAAAACATTTAATTCATGAATATGCTCATTTCATAAAATTAAATGGAATATAACCATCAGACTGCTTTTAGCCAAGGAATTTAACACTTCTCAGTCTTTTCCTTCTTAGTGATTGATGTATCCTAAAATAGACAATAGTTAGCTCCAACTTATCTGACTGATTCTTAGGGTTTCAATTTATTTTTATGCTCAATCTCTTTCATAACTAATCACAATAATATATAAATAATATTGCTTAGGATTTATTAAACAACATGTTGACTCACTATTATTCTTAAGTATTATCTTCTGAAAATTCATATTCCCATACCACATCATTTGGAAAGATATATATTATGTCTCCTTACATTTATAATTTCAATCCCATGATATTTTCTTGAACATAGATATAAATGATGAAAGTTTAGCAAACAATTTATTGATGCCATTATATGAGTTCTTTCTCACAATAGGTTCACATGCCATAAAATTACCCGGACAAAGTCCCTCCTGTTACTTCTTAAACCCCCCCACCATATAGATATTATCCAAAATCCAAATGATGTAACGTACTGTGATATTTAAAATACTTTTGACTGAGTAAATCATACATTTTACTTGCAAAACTTGAGGCATATTGAATCGATGGTAATATGTTGTATTGGGTAAAATCCCACCAATCCAACAGACAGGTGTAAAAATTCATGATTCTATAGACTTCTTTCATGGCTAGGTAAGGGATCGCACTTAGGTCAATTGCTATTTTTATTGTTTATATAAATTATATTGATATAGCTCTCAACACTCCTTGGCTTTGCCTCCCTTTTTGTACTTTCCTTTGCACCCCTTCTTCAAGTACTTTGTATGAAAGTCCCTCCCATCCCTCAATACATGACTGTTCTTCTATGCCCATTTATTTATTTATATAAAAATTTTGCTTTCCTGGCATCTCCAGAACTTCCTCATTTCCTTTTCTATCAACTTACTGTTTTATTTTATGGGATGGATGGATGTTAAATAGCTACACTCATAGAAAAACAAAATAATTATGGCAAAAAGCAGTATTATAAAAATTCTGCAGGAATTTCACCATCTTTACCAAGACTCATTTCAGAGTACCTGTTTGAAACGGTTGTTGAGAAGTAAATCATAGAGTGAGTGACATTTCTTATAGTTGGCACACTTACACTGGTAGCAATATTAATCTGCATATTTTTATTATCATCTTAATAATGTAATTCTACATACATAGAGATCAATTAACTCTCTCACTACACATACTAGGTATTACTACAACAATAGATGACTATCAATGCCTCCAAAAATTCAAAGGATTATATTATCAAACTAGTGTAATGTTCAAATATCAGATACGATATTAATAATAAGATTTTTTTGTGTAGTTGTACAAATTCCTAATGGTCCCTAATTCCTAAAGTAAAGGTTACTATCTCTTTCTTGTCTTGAAGATTACCTTCAAGTTACAGCCAAGGAAATGGTTTGAAGTGAGAACAACAATTTTGTTTGATAAACAAAATGTAAATGAGTAATAATGGAAATGAAATTTACCTATTCAGACCATAAACTGTAAATATACAATTTAATTGAACGTATTCCTCATAGAAATTATGAACATTTCCGTTCTTGTGCAAAGGATAAGCTAAAATCGTTACCAATTTTCAATCCATGCTATACTCAATTGTTATAGAGGGTATCTTTGTTTCACACCTATCGTTCCACATTTCAATGTCAATTCTTTCTCCTTCATAAATTAACTTTGATTTCAATTTCTCAATTTCTGCCTCCAATCGCCTTATCGTTCCTTGTAGCATTTGTGGATTTGGAAGGCCAACGTACTCCAGAGGCAGGGGATAATGAATCCTGTTATTTTATTTTAAACAAAGAAAAAATGGAATAAAAGCAATGTTTGCAAATCAGAAGACAATGAAGAACTAAGTCATTATGTCTTTGCGATGTGAATCAATACTGAAATAAATTATTCTTATTATGTAATTAAAATATCATTTAAATGATAAATATACGAATAGAATGAATAATAGTGATTAAATATCGAATACCTGTCAAATTCCACAGTGTAAGTAAGAATTAAATATCGCCTATTTGCAAGTTTTCCTTCCGAATTTAAAGTCTGAGTTGACTGTGAAGCAAACCGTGTACCGTTAACATTTACTGTAACCCGCCTTTTCCTAAGATTTTCGAGATCTTCCAGGGTTAGTAGATCTAGAGTGACACATTCACTTGTCTGTCATAAAATAAAGAGTTTTAAGGGATTTTACAATTCTTGAAAAATGGAACAATTTCGTTATCTTAAATCACGGGTTATTTGAACTGAAATTTCACTGTCACCAATATCTGCTGTTCTATCAAAGGATGACATGTTCAATAATTTTTAAGGTAGCAGCTTATCATTTTTCAAATGCACTCAAAAAATGTTTCAACATACTTGTAAAAGTCCAGATTTCAGCATTGCAACAAAAATATCAAACTGCTTGAAGTTGCCAGTTTTATGAGTTAAGTTTTCTATATCTAGGAGAAAATCAAATCATCACAATGATCACTTCATATTAGCCAACTTCTACGAGTGAAAATAAAGATTAATTATTTACACGATGAATCGTAACTACAGCGCCATTCTTCAGCTGAATACTTATCAATGACTGATAACTCCAGAGAATTTTTACGAACCAAAGTCATTTTAACTATGTATTGCTTCTCTTTAAAAGAGTAAGATGTTACCAAATTCGGCAGCTCATTCATTTCCATTCGTATTTATATTACATATTCAAATGAGAATAACCGTAGAATAGCATTTAAGATAATTTGAGGAGACGCTTATCGCAGCAGAGAACAAGATCATACACAATGTAAAATGCCCGCCTACACATCTACAATTGTTTACGTGGCGTTCGTCGTCTGTTATTTTGTGGGACTTTAAATGTATTAGAATTTCTACTTTTTTATATTCTGTTCAACGTTCCATGTAAAATTTCGAACGTGCGTGTTTATCAATAGAATGGAGTAATTTCTTATTGATTTATAATGATTAAACACTTATGGATAATTAAATTTATCTCATACCACCGAAATCTACATGCGGCGTACACAAATTTCGTGAAACAATTGTTTCACATTTAGGACACCACTAAAACGCTTTCCTTCTGCACTTAAACCCTTCCTTACTTTTGCTCTTAAATGCTCTATAGGTTGTTGACTCCCTTTAGAAATAGCTAAAATCTTCATTTTGTCGATTCAGTTATGAAGCACTGTAGGAAGCCTTCTTACAGTGGTAGTGAATGAGTACATCTTCTTGATGTATGTTTTATATATCTTTTGGGTATTTGTGTCGTAATGCAAATTTGTAATCAACTGTTATTCTGTTTCTAAACTTCAGTGAAATTCAGTTTTATTCCATTGATAAGAATAATCTTCCATATTGTCTTCGATCAAAATTTAATAAAGCTATGTCAAAAAGTTTTAGAAATATCCTTTATTTTTATTAATACAGTTATATATACAACACAAATGAACCATAATATCTTAAAGAGAACACCATCATAATAGCTACCTGACAACAAGAAAATTTCACACAAAACTAAGATGATGATTAAAATCCAAATATTTACTAAAAGAAAAGAGACATTATAATGTCCCATTTATATTATAAATTATAATTACCTATTTTAAAATACATTATTATCAAGTTTATTTTTAATCTTGTTACATCGAAAATCTTTCATTATATAACGACCCAAGCTGGTTTTTTCACCTTAAATCAATCCATTTTTGTTTTCTTCAAGAAGAACATCCTGATAGCTAAATCTGATCTATTATATATATGAACTTTGGATGAAACACTTTGAATTCAATGCATTAATTAACAGAAGAATTAAAAACGAATAGGTACAAAATAAAGTGAGTTTTTGGTGAAAAATTCACTTGTTTAGATTCAAAATCTCATTCAAATTCCGGTAAAGTTCTTTTAACTGGCCTTTCAATACTGTGTCCAACACTGGAATTTCTGACTTTCTAAGCCCTCTTCCAGGTAGCACTGACAGGATCTGCAATAAAGTACCACAATGTAGAAAATTTTCTTAGAAATCAAAGACCTCACTCCACTTCTACCCTCCTCGAACAAAATCAATACTTCACCAATATATTAAGTAATGATAATTAGTTATAAAGCAATACAAGCTTATAAAGAATTACTATCTAAATCTTTACGCATAATTTTGTCCCAGTAATTAATAGGTAAAGTTTACCAAAAACTTAAGGAGCAAGAGGTCTTACAGCCTTTAAACTTTCTTCAGTATGAAATTGGCATGATTAAACTAATGAAATTTTTACCATTCAAATCCTACTGCACATTATATATTTATAATCACAAATCTCCTCAAAAGTGAACAAAGTTAATTTTGGTTACTGTACTTTAATTACAAATTTGAAAATAATTTTAGAACAGGATGATACTTATCGTAACAAAAAACTGTATCAAAGATTATTATTTTTATCAGCAGACAATGATCATGGCTTTAAATTACATGAAACTTGTTAAGAACTGTCCAAAACAGTGTTAAAACTCCTCATTTTCATAGTACATCACCTTGCCTGACAGCAAAGTTGTCTACCCTGTTATTATTGCTTAACTGAAGAGTGAAAAATTATCAAAATGAAGTGAAAATAGAAGTTGGTCATTCTTAAAAAATGCCAAGATGGTATCCAGAATTACAAATGATAGCTGGCAAACTCTCAAGATATCCAACCTTCAGCTGTGGCAAATAAAGTAAACTGAAGGAGACTTATTTTGTTTTCAACTGCTAAGCAGTTATTTAAAACTGAAATAGCCAATAAAACCCCTTTATTTCCAATGCAAAATCAATTGTTGTCATATTATATTTATGATGCTACTCAAAATATAATGCTTACTTATTAGGAAAAAATGGGTATTGACTAGGAATTAAATAAGTAATGACAACTGAATTTTGCCAATGTCAGCAAAATGGAATCACAAATCCCTCTGTATATTTTTCAGAAATATATAACCACACAGGTGGTGCTACATAACAATGCATGAACAGGTAACTATTCAATTGAAAATGAAACTTGAGTAAAATTTGCATCAAAACTGTGTAATGTGGAATAAAAAGTGATTTAAATTGTGTTAAAACAATCTTGATTGAAGTGTACTTCTATTTTCCCGCCATATTATATGCATTTAATTTATTTTGTTTAACAATGGTAGCATGTTTAGTCTCTTATCGGTGTTCTTTTTGGCAGTTACTTGCTTGGCGTCTAATGGCATGGGATGATGTTGGTTATGTAGTATAGGTGGCTGATGAAGGATAATAAATCCTAGTTTGTAATTGCTGGGTTTTTTCTTCTTCTCACCAAAATTAACCAAGGAAAATGATGTTTGATATAGACTGTAAGCTCATTGAAGCTCTCTCCATTTAACATAATCTTAAAAACATAAACGTTGTGAAAGGTTCGAGAATAATAATTTTTATCATATCCGTTTAAGTAGATTGCTTAAAAAAGATAAAGTACGAATCTCTTACCTTTCCATCTTCAAGGGGGATCACTGCGTTTGGCTGTCTTTCATTGATGACAGAAGTTACATGCAGAGGACTTCCAGACATTGACATGGCAATTTCTCCCTCCTTTGGTTTCCTCAAGACTGACATAGTTGACTGTGGATTAAATTTTGGTGTGACCATTGCAGACATGGGTGTTTTCATAGCCTGAGAAGGAGTCTGGGGAATTTATAAAGAAAGCTCATTTTATTTTTCATATCATAATCTATTTTGAGAGCATTTTAACCACAGAGTTATACTTAAATAAAAATATCTTTCACCTTCAAAGCAAGTACACCATTACTGAAATTTTATGTGTCTTATCTTTCATCAAGCTACACATAGGGTATGCTACGTAGGGTTTTCTGGAAGAAAAAAACCTTTTACTCTCATGTAACTGAAACACTATGGATAAATAAAGGCAATATGCAAAAGCTTTGAAAAACTTCTAAACTTTGCAGCTGTTGGTATACAGAAGAATGTTTGCCCCCTTGGCTGTTACTATTTCCTAAAGAGAGTAAACAATAATGGGTCATTAACACTACCCTGGGGCACTCTGAAGGGGATGAGGAGGAAGAAGAGACACAATTATCTAATACTACATCTTGCAGGTAGAGAGAGAGGAATTTAGAAAGTAGAGAAAGAATCAATAGATATTGCAGCAATTTTCAAGCTTATATTTGAGATGATGGTTAACCCCTCAACGACGAGCGACATAGTCACTACGTCAGGCACGAACTTCACATGCCATTGAGAAACGTAGTGACTACGTTGCGGCAGCCACCTTCCTATCTTAATTTTTTTATACACTATAATATTTCTCGATCTTTTAAATTTTGACATCATTTTAAAGAGGAATAATTGTGATTTTAGTATTATTAAGTATAATTTCTTTTTTCATTTAACATATTTTATTGTGAGCATTTTAGTAACACAAAATTTACAAAATTTGTTTTCACACTCGCCGAACGTTTACTGCTTTATATTCTTCTTGAGAGATGATTGTGTGGGTTCCGTGTGTGCCTCTCTTCCCATCTGTTACTGAGCCAGTGCTTTTAGAAGAATATATAAACAACAACATAAGATCTTTCAACAGCATGTTTCTCTTTTTCATATCTCCTATTGACCCTCCATCATGACTGATCTTATTGCAGGCCTCAGTCGTCACTTCACCGTTGTAAATAATGAAAAGGACCCTTAAGAGACTTGGCTGGTCAAAATTAGGCCTGCATTTTGTTTCATCTGTGTTCAATACAAGGGCTGTATGATAAGTAACATTTATTCAAGAAAATGCATTTTTTTTAACTTCTTTTAAATTTATTTCTTAATATAGTCTCCTTTCAACTCAATACAGCGATATTCTAACTTTTCCAAGCCATCCAAAAAATATGTTTTGTCAAACTTTGCAAAATTGGCCTCTGTTGTGGCGATAACTTCCTTGTTTGACATGAATCGCTTTCCCCCAAGCCATTTTTTCATGTTTGCAAACAAAAAGATATCTCTTGGGGCCAAATCTGAAGAATAGGGTGGATGAGGTAGCAATTCATATCGTAATTCGACCAGTTTTACTGCGGCGATTGCAGATGAGTGAGCTGGTGCATTGTCATGATGGAAGAGCACTTTCTTCTTCACCAAATGAGGCCGTTTTTTCCTCAATTCAGCATCGAATCAGTCCAATAAATCAGCATAGTACTGCCCCGTGATTGTCCTTCCCTTCTCCAAATAGTCTGTGAAGATGATGCCTCGCGAATCCCAAAAAACAATGGCCATGACTTTTCTGGCCGATGGAACCGTTTTCGCCTTCTTTGGAGCAGGTTCGCCAGGTGAAACCCACTGTTTAGACTGCTCTTTCATTTCTGGCGTGTAGTAATGGATTCATGTTTAGTCACCAGCCATGAAGCGCCATGGAAATTCTTTGGGATTGCACTTAAACATGTCCAAACAGTGCTCCGAAGCTGTCATGCAATTCTGTTTTTGCTCCACTGTGAGCAAATGCGGTACCCATCTCGCCGATAGTTTTCTCACGCCCAATTTGTTCTTGTAGGATACTTTGTATGCGTTCAATTGAGATGTTTACAATGTCAGCAATTTCTCTTTGTAGTAATTTGTAATTCTTGTAATTGTTATTCTTTTATGTGATCGCATTGACTTTTTGAGAACTGATTTAAAAATATCCCCAACTCTTCATCATGACATTGACAAGTCATCATCATTGGTTTTCTGCCAAATGGCAGGTCCTTGGCGTAATTGGTTTTAAAATAATTTTCTTCCCAAGGCTTTAGCTTTAAATTTTGCATATCCTTCTCTCCCTTTTACTTCATCCAAAAGCTTTCTTCTTATTCTCCCTCTCTTCATCTTTCCTTCCACCGCTCCCTCTACTGCCATTTTTAACAGTCCTTCATGCCTTAGGAAGTGTCCTATCCAGTTTCTCTGCCGGTTCTTAATAATACCCATCAAAATTCTGTCTTCTCCCACGCGCTGCAGGACCTCCTCATTTCTTACTCTATCACTACAAATTATACCTTCCATTTTTCTCCATGTCCATATTTCAAACGCCTCTATTCTCTTCCTGTCCACTTTCCTAATTGTCCACGTTTCAGATCCATACAAAAACACATTCCAAACATAGCATTTCATC
>KZ308375.1:22290-44789 GCA_000376725.2 Ladona fulva
GGATAGAGCAACCGACCGGCAATTGGGAGACCCGGGTTCGAGTCCCGGTTCCGTCAGACTTTTTTCATGTCCGTTTCTCCTTGGGAATTTTCCTAGATGCACGACTTATCGTGCCAAGTCATCTTACCCTTTTCCTTGTTTGTTATCCTTAAGGGGGATTTCCCCTTAAGGGAATCCCCCTGGGGATTCCTCAAAGATACCCTTTCCTTTTGCCTAGCCAGAAATCCATACAGTCTGTCTTTACCTGCAAGTTTTGTCTTATCACAAAATGGGTTTTTTATTTTTTTTTCACTGCTAGCTCATATGCTAACCCAAGCACATCAATCTTTGCCTTTCTCACTGTAACTTCTAATGTGGACTGAGGGACTTGATATAACTTAGAGGCTTTCAGATACCCCATATTGCCTAAAATTTACTCATTTATAACTTCATAATTTTCTGGTCCCATGACTGCCTCTTTGACTGTTGCCCGATGATTCTCCTACAGCCATCCTGAAGTTACAGTCCCCACAAAATGATTTTTGTGTACTCCTTTAGTTTCCAAGCTGGTGTGAAGGAAGTCTCCCTTCCAGTTCTTAAATTCTGTTCCAGAGGCTTTGTTGAGTTGGAACTGCGTTACTTGATGGTCTGTTTGATTCTTCTTAAATTTGACAGTGAACTTAATGGTGTTGGCCCCAGGTTCGTTTTCTAGGAGACATTCTGCAAAAGTAAAGTCTTGCTGAATCCAAAGGAGAGTAGCTACAATTGCTAGATGAAATGGAAGGATTTCCATGTCTTCAGTTGATGATACCCTGTATACACTCAGATGGAAAGATGTTATTTATGGAAGATATCCTGGAGGTTTGCTATTTATATGAATCTGAGAGCCTTAAATTGCATCAGCAATTTTCCTCATCCTCACATTTATACCAGGAAGTGGTAACACTGATAAGCAAGTATGGGGGGATCTTCAACCCCAACAATCCAGAGGTTAGCAATGAAATGAAAACATATTCACTCCCATATGATAGGAGGAAAATTTTATGGGTGATCCCATTTTTGAATCTATTTCTTACTTTTATGAGCAAATGCAAAATGGAATTTGGTGGATCAATAATATCTTTGTTGAATTTTGTAATCATTTTCATAAGGTGATTTAAGTTCATAGTTATTGGACATGTTTTGTGTAAATGATGGAAAATTATTATTAGATATGGTTTTAAATTTTTGAATGATGTATATCATGTAGTTATTCATAAATAATTTCAAATTTCAATATTTTCAGCAGGTATGAGAGCTTTACTTACTTTGTTAGATTTTCTAAATAATTTACTATATAGTGAATATAAAATGTTTTTTAAAATCTTATATTCCTCAAATACCCCAAATTGAGTAATTGAGTGTAATTTTTATTGGAGAAAGATTTTCAAATAAGGATATAATGTGAACACATTTATGTTGCAATCATTCTTTCTACCTTACTTTGTACGGATGTTTTCAAATGAGTATAGTTGATGAACCATTGTTATTGTGGTCAACTAGTGGTTCATAAAGAAATTAAAAACAGTCTCAATGCTTTAATCATCACTTTATTATATTCTTTTAAATCATTTTTTCTAATATTCAGATAGTAGGGGAAAGTGTGGTTAAACCTGGAGACCAGACTTTGTTTGCTTCCTGACTTAAGTTTTTTGCAGAAAACTATCAAAACCTTCCTATTTAATATTTCAATAGCTTTTTCTCATAATATAGTCAGTTAATAATAATCGAGGCATTTTTTTCCTAATATTCACTTTGTTTTAAAATTCATATCACCCTGTTTTAGCCCACTGGTGGCATAGATCCGGGTACAGTCATGAGAGAATACAACTCAAAAATTGCGGGTAACATAAGATTTGGGATACTCTTAAAAACTCCTTCAGTGGAACATGTTGCAACACTGTAAGGAGATAGTACAAAAGTTAGAGAAAAATGTATTTTTCACATTTTCTGTCACATTGCAGTCAATGTAAATACTTCATAGCATAGCAAAGTCGTTTACATATGTAGGTATGAGATCTGAAAGACTCTAATTTTTATTTGTTGTTGATTTAAAAGTCATTCCATGAGAGGTCATACTCGCAAAAGAATTCATTACTACCTTCACAATTTTCATCATACAAATGACCATCTTCATGAAAAAAAACACAAAAATATTTTCCAGCTCTATTTGGTTGCCCAGCCTTCCACTTTGAGAATCCAACTTCACTGAGAGGAGTTCCTGTTGAAATGTGAAACAAATTTTTGATAAATTCTCTTATTTAAGGATAATTGTTAAGAAAACTTTCCAAATATTATGTCATCAAATTCACCAAAAATTGTCCTGAAGTCTCTGTTCCTTTTGGGGTCATGAACACCAATCCATACCAAACTATAACCTTTAGCCATTTTTGCCAAAGCAGCAGCTTCTTCATCTGAATTAATTATTGCGAGGTGTGCTCCTTCATCCCGGCATATATTAGTTGCATTTACAAAATTGGCATTTTTTTTATGAAACTTATAGTAACCAAGTCCAGGTATGAATTCATATCCTTCTGATCTCTGTGGTGCAGCTGTAAGAAAACATTACTTGTGATTTAATGGCTAGTAAAGTAGAGCTAATTAATATAGGCTCTTTAAAACTACTCAGGAGTATCCTTGCAGCTCTGCATGATGACCAGGGACCATAAATATTTGGCTGGCATAGTNTCTAGAAAACAAAATTTAATTGCGTAAACATGTTTTGAATTCTAATATTCATAAATTATTATCAAGAGGTCACTTAGGGTCTTACTGCAATGACGTATGAGTAGGAGTCAGCGACCTGTTTATTGCACTTCGATTTGAGGCCTTTTAATTGGTTAAAGACGCCTCAGTGAGTTTTTCCTCTTCACTGGAGATAACGAGATATCGCGTTCTCCTTGTCATATCCGAAGGGCAAATTATTTACTTCGAGAACTAATTCTAATTGTATACAAGATCGTATTTTCCAGAAATGTTTTGAAAATCCTCGAACATAGCAATTACCTTAATTTGCCAGGTTGAATAATGAGAGTTGTTCCGGAGCCTACTTCCATCGAAGATACTATTAACACAAATTTCGAGGGCTAAAGGCTTCCCAAGGTTATCTAAAACGAGTATCGAGCGATTCGATAGAATTTCGTCTATCGTCATCTTATTCCATCGCTCTGAAGTACCGACGACTTGACGGATCTTCAAGTTAACAACGTCGGAAACTCATTTGTGTCACGAATATAACTCGGAAACAAATCTCACCGTATACATTCCGAATTGAAGGTTTATCAGATATATTGCAGGTATTTTTGAGGACTTTGGGGATTTCTGATTGCTTCTCTCCCAGTCTTGCCGATGGCCACATTATTAACAAGTAAGTAAAAGTTCTTAATCTCTTAAGGAGACGTTCTGTTTATTTTCAGTAATAGTTACGTGCAAGAAAAAAATAACTAATCTCCCCTATCTAATCGACGATTATCCGCGGCAGCGACATAAATTCCAATGAAGAAAGTGAACAATCTACGAATTGACTACATAGGTTTCTGAATTCAAAAAACGAATTTTGTGGTGGTTTATTTAAATATATCTCTTTAGTCAGCTCACTCTTTGTTGTTTTGGAATACCATCAAGTAAAGGCTCACACAATTGATATTAAAATTAACCATTCATGTTTTCCGTTTCCCATAGCATTAATTAATGTCTTTACATTTCTATTTCATAAAACTTAGAAAGTATGAATTCAATTGGGGCAAAAGCACCATTAATCTATACAGTGTCTCCTGTCATGTGATTTGGTTAACTCATTTATTGCATTCTCCATCAAAAATAAAATCCGCCCGCTCGCTCTCCACTATTAAACTCTATTTCTACCTCATGGTAGGTAATACATGTGCTCTAACATTATATATTATTAGGTGATAACCTATTCCGCCTTTTATATCATCCGAAATCTTCTGCCTTTATCATATCTCTGTCTTTTTCCTTACATTTTCCTTCAATCAATAGCTTTCGCGAACCCATTCCTTTTTATATATGACCCACCTATTTCATCTGCTGTCGCTTCATTTCTTCAAGAAACTCTCTCAGCTCAAACGTGTTCAGCTATTTCGCATTCGTTTTTCTTTCAACCAAATGTAATTTATTCATATAGTCCCGGAGTGAACTTTCAGAGTAAAAAAGATTTAGAAAACAGATTTCAAAAACTTACTTTTTCGGTTTATCTCTGGGATCAGCAGTATAATATACTATACGATGATTTATTATTTCATAAGAAAATAATGCAGAATGGATAACCATTATATTAAAGGGACTGTAAAATTGTTTGCTAATGAAAATAAGTAGTTAATTGAAAAAGTTGTATTATTACACAGTTACTGAACGCTTACTGAGAAAGACAAGGGTGGACCTACGGATAGTTGTGTAGGTATCGTGTTCGACTTTGGTGATTGAGTTACCGGGTTCGATTACCTTAACTTAATTACCTTAACTGTCGAAGGAAATTACTGTTTTAACAAAGGTTTACTAGTTAACCACGTCATTCTAAGAGAATAGTTCGGATGATATCGTAATGTTTCACGGAATTGTAAATATTCTGGTGTAATAGTACAGCTCAAGTGCCTGATGATTCTCAACTGGGAAAATAGATGAAGGAAAAGCGGGGACAGAACAGAGGACATACAGTAGTTCTACCTGTATGGAAGCGATATTACATCTATCACTCATAGTTTAACGGCACAGATGATCGTAAACGAAATTATGTAATCTTCTCAAAGTTCTCAGAATTTGGATCCAGAAATATTATATGAATATTTATAGAATTTCTTTCTTATCAAACTTGTCTGAAGGGGATACGCTAATTCTTTTTATTTGATTTTCCAATAGAAATGAAGCCATTGAAATGAACTTTAATTACATCTCTTATGAGAGTTTTGGATTCTCTGAATAGAGGCGGAGACCATTAGTGGGGCGTCGCCTATCAGTTTCGCGCAAGTTTGCAACTTCTGGTTCTTGAGTTTAAAGCAAACTTAACTGCACTTAGAAATTCAATTAAAATAGGTAATTAAACTATTCTGTTTGCGACTTACCGCACTCCTACGTAACTAATGACAATTACAATTAATGACAATGACAGCGTAGTGTAACAATAGTGACGTGGAATTGTATTATTATTTGCTCCACAGGCTATACAAGGCATTAACTGCTATGTAGAGTTGTGGCACATATACCCCATGTAACTCGCCGAAAGACAGATCGCTGTGTACGTATGTAGAGGTAGATTATAAGACATTGCGTTAATTCTATATTCTGTGGGCATAATTGAACTGGTCAAGAAGCTTTTCTATATTGTCGTATGCTTGTCCCAGAGATTTGTCACCGAAAACTACAAATGCTAAATATACAATCAGAAATGCATTGTTCCCGTGACTGATTTTTGTGATAGAAAGAATGAAGAAAAAAGCTATTTTATACGGGAACCCAGATAATTACAAAACCAACCACCTGTCTATAGGGAGTACGGGTTCGAGTCCTGACTACGATGGACATTGTCTACTTCATTTTTGAATCCAAATGCTCAAACTTCATACAATTTCTTCTTTTTCAAATAGTCTGTCATTAATTCCTATATTAATTTGTCCATTGGCCTGAATATCGCGTCCAATCTTATGGGAAAATGCATGAGCTCCGATTCGACATAGAAATTGTCGTCACGGGGACGGGTTTTTTATAACCTTAAAATATTAAGAAATTTTCGTTAATTTCAATAAAATTCTCGCAATTTAGAATCGCAAACAATATTACACATAGAAAATAAGAGTCTTCAAATTAATTCTTACATAAAAATTCGGGAGATGGTACCCATCCCATGAACCTTCTGTCTAGAATGAGGCCGTCCTAACGTTAAATTTTAAAATCTATTAACAAATAATCACAACTCGTGGTAGTTTATGTGGGAAGCACTTTTTAATAATTCTTTCAACGATGTCCTCCCTAACTCACGAGGTTACGATGCATCGTACCCTTTGTGTCGTTACTTTTGTATCGTCATGGTTCCTTCGACATGAACGAAATCAGACATGAAATGTCTACCGTAAGAACGAACCTGTTACAGGTGTATTGAAGGCATATCCAAGAAAAGAAAGCAAAAAACGCAATTTGGGGGAAAATTCTCCTAACCAGGAAAAGCCGAGGCTTCCATAACCGATTTCGACCAATAGGAGAGGTTCTCAATATCCGTCAAGAGGTCACTTAGGGTCTGACTGCAATGACGTATGGGTCAGTGACACGTTTATTCCACTTCGATATCAGGCCTTTTAATTGGTTAAAGACGCCTCTGTGAGTTTTTCCTCTTCACTGGAGATAATGAGATATCGCGTTCTCCTTGTCATATCCGAAGGGCATATTATTTACTTCGAGAACTTTCTATTTTTATACAAGATGGTATTTTCTGGAAATGTTTTGAAAATCCTCGAACATTACAATTACCAAACATTGCAATTACCTTAATTTGCTCGGTTGAGTGATGGGAGGCTGTTTCCATCAAAGATACTATTAATACAACTTGCGAGGGATAACGGCTTCCCAAGGTTAACTAAAACGAGTATCGTTCGATTCGATAGAATTTCGTCTATCGTGGTCTTTTTCTATCGCTCTGAAGTACTGACGATTTGACGGATCTTCAAGTTAACAACATCGGAAACACATTTGCGTCATGAATAGAAATCGGAAACAAATCTCACCGTATTCATTCCGATTCATTCACTCTTTGCGGTATCCGAAGTGATGGACTCCCGGATATCCAAATGAAATTCTACTTCGGTTAAAGCGGTCCCGTGTTCGATTCCCAAGGGGGCCCCGTACGTGCGAAATGACGTCAGTTTTTGGAGCACTTTTAGCAATACTACTACCAATATTCGAAATGCGGTGCGACAATCATTCCGAGAACCGTAATTTTTTAGAAAAGATGGTATTTTCTAAGTTCAGTTCGAAAATTACCCGAACATTACAATTATCTTTATATGGTTGGTTGAGTAATGAGAGTTGTGTCGGAGGCAATTTCAATCGGAGTTAATAGTGTCTCAAATTTCGAGCAACAAACAACAATTGATTCGAATGAATTTCGTCTATTGTTTTCTTATTTACTCTTAAATACCGATATCTTAACGGATTTTAAACAATCTGAAAATTCATTTGTGCTATGGATAGAAAACGTAAACTTCTCTCTCGCCAAATTCACTCTGATTTCCAGATTGGCAGTAGGTATTTTTAAGGATTTTTAAGGATTTTTATCATTTCTGAAATAACATTCTCATAATCTTGCTGAAAGTCATATATGCAATGCTAAAAGTCATATATGCAACTAATAAATGTTGGAAATTGAAAATTCCATAACTCGTTCAGTTTTTTAAATTTATCACTATTAGTTTTCATGGATAGATAAAAATTAGAACAAATTACATTACTTGTCCCTCGCAACAACCCACCCAACGCAGGTGATACGAATTTCAATCATTGAAGAAAATCCTTTCATTTGATTCCATTTCTGGTTGTATTAATCTGTGCATTTCTTTGCATTTTTATTTCATAAACTTGTGAATATAGTAATTTTCAGAACCGCGCCCAGCCCATCTGCCGCCTGGGTGCGAACATGATTTGCCACTACTTGAAATTAAATACAAAAGTCATACATATCNACATTATACTATAGATATATATTATAGATTTCACATTATATTCTTTCCTAGATAATTCGTGTCTATCACATAGAAAACAGCAAAAAATATTAGTGTAGTAATGATAATGGTTGGCTACGCTTCTGTTGCCGCCCTTTACATGCCACCGCCCGGGTGCAATGCACCCCATGCACCTATACGACGGCGCGGCTCTGGTAATTATAATTAGATGTGTGTAATTGTATAGTAATAATATCTCACATGGCTTTCCTGATCGTTTCTTATAAACTCTGACAACATTCTAGAAGCACTTTGTATCACTAGTTGAGTTTTCAATATTTTTTACATAAATCCCGTATTAAACCCTTGTCTATAATTTACAATTAGATCATGCTAATGGAACTCCGGCTTAGCATGGATTCGCTCGAGAATTTCTGGCTTTGTTACTTGTTCTAAAATAATTGACAGGCGTCCGGCTGTTGCCGCCAATAGAGCTATGTTTCACATGCAAAGTTTGCATATAAAAAATCTGGATTTGTCAACCAAACAATCCACGTGCATTACCGGGTAGATTGTGAAATTTTCTGCATAGGAAAATATCTATGGATGTTGTAATCAAAATTTCGGAAGCAGAAATCGGAATACGATACAAATTACTATTATTGCTAGCTCTTTCGGAACAAAGACCCCAAAAACAGTATATATGGTCACTATATGAATGAGCCTCGACGGGAAACTTTCAGGGAAAGTGATGAAACGATCCTGGCTATCACGTGTTCGATTCATGAAGGCCTTAGATTCCTGAATTTTTCCTAAAAAATGCATTTTGAGGATTTTAAGCAATATTTTTGACAACTTCCCAGGAGGGCAAGGAGCTAATCAACTTGACCCACCAAAGATCGCATGACACCACCAAACAAGAGAAAAATCACCTAGATAAACCCGGATCTTCTGTAGAAAAGGCTGAATCTATACCTGGAGCAACCTGTTTTGGTCCAGCAATCGCTGATTGATTGTAAGTAATGCAATACTTTTATACTTGTCTGTAACTTTTACTAAAATGTTAAGACAGTTTTCCTCGAAACAGGAGTTTAGAAATTGGCTGACATAATATCCCAAGATACAATATCGCTGTGAAATTTGTCTGAAACATTATATTAAACTATCTATCTAATCTAATCTGATATTAAAGTGTCTATCTTTTAACGACGCCGATTTTTGTTATCATTAATATTGATGAAGAAGTTGAAAAAATTGTAACCGGTCAGGTAAATGGAAAACGTCCCTTTCTGATGACTCAGTGGTCATATGTTGGGTATCGTATGAGATGAAAGAAAATGAATGATTATTTATTGATTCTAATATAACCTGTTCAGATCATCTATTAACTTGTTCCGTATTAAATGATAAGAACATAGGGATCCATTTAGTTTACTTGGGAGGCTACATTTAATTTCATTCAACACTTTTAATTTATATATTAACCTGCCATCACGCCCGATGTTATAAAAAAGCTTGCAATGATAAAAAACATTGTTTCCTCGATGTAGTTTCTTATCCAACAATTAAGTAGTCTTATATGTATCTATGTACGAGTATGTGTCATATATATGTTAATTAGGGTGTCCCAAAATACTCAGTCTTTTTCTTGAACGCATACCCTCTTAATTTATTTCCTGATATTCCACTGTTCATAAAGTTCCGAGATAACTGGAAAAATGTCGATCCAGACGAAATACAGTGCTATAAAGAAAATCTCGCATTGCACCTGACTGTTTCCGAAATTGACAATCTGCTTGAGTTGTACCGAACTGAACTGACCAAAGAAATAGCCAGAGATGACTTTAGAGAGTTAATAGAGCTTCCTGTGATATTTTTAGGCGGAGATACTCAGAGAAAATTTAAAATTTGACCTCCAAGTGCCATTCACCAAGATCCTATGGATCCCGAGAGCAATTTATTTCCTAAAAATATCATTACTTAGTCATCAATTCAAAAATACGAGCAAGGATAAGGCAGCGCTGTTAGAGGTTTGCCTGTTCATCGTGACATCCTACGTCAAGCCATGGCTCCAATGTATTTTGGCAGTAAAAGCACCTTACCAAGATTTGTGATTTTTGAAGTCAATCAAGGCTTACGAACAAATTGATAAAAGCAAAAGCAGCTTAACAGAAGATAAGCCAGAATTTATGGTATTTTACTGATGAAGTTTCTGTCTTGTCACTGTTTGACGATAATGTGGATCAAGAAACTAAAGTAAAAATGGTTGAAAATTTAACCAAAGAGAATTAACCAACTCATGGCAAGCGTTACATCCCATCGAAGGAAGAACTTTGCGATCCATTGCATGGTAAGTTAGATAAGTAAATGTAGGAGTTGTTTCTTTAGTTTTCTGTTTAGATCACAGTTATTTTTAACCAAGTTTCTCTTTTTATATTTCAAAGAAAAATATCTTAGACTTCTTTTCAGTCAGAAGCAATCATCGTTCGATCGTCTTAAAATTGATGACCGTTTTCTCCGCGAATGTCCTACTATATAGCCAAGTAATGCTTCGTTTCAAGAAGCAAGAAAGGTTTCAACGCTGAGGGCAGTGAACGATACAGCTGAAAGAGCGGTGAAGTTGATGCAAGACTTTCATGGTTTAATCACGGTTTAGGAGAAACAAAAGCAGTTTTTGTTACGTTGCGAACAAGAGCACCGGAAGATTTCTCCTGAATGCAAAAATCAAACTTTGAAAAGATAATTTCAAGAATAATTATTTTTACATTTTAAACAGTAAATAAACACGATTTGAACGTATTGGTGTTTTATTTACTAAGTAAACCTTAAGTTCTAGAATCCTTCCATACTAACTCNGATCCCTGCAGTATTCTGTGTTTGCGGTGTAGATATAATTCCCGGAATTGCAGTAAACATTTCTGGTAAGTTACATGTAGTTAAATATATCACTTTTCCTTTTCTGAATCAAAATTAAACTTCAGTGGTGAAATACGAATATTTTTTATTCATGTTTCAAGATGTAGTGTCCGTTTTGTAATTCTCTGCTGTCATTTTTCTTAATTCATTTTTGGGAGACATTGGGCTATTTCAACGTTGCATTGTTACATTAGATTCTTTGAATGTCTTCTACACATTTCCTATCGATTGAATTTCAAGCAGTGGCGGGTGAGATTGAACATTGATGGCTGTGATATAAATGCCTTAAGAAGTATCCTTTTAACTCCTCATAAAATTAACAACTACTTGTAGTAGGCTCGTGGTAATAAAAAATTACTACTCCAAGAGAGGAAATGTAATCTGCAAAGAAAATTTAGAAAGAAGATGGTGTTGATTATGGATGTGCCAAAGCCGGGATATGGAACTACCAATGATGGGATACCACTAGGCGTTTCTTTGAAAATCCAAATCCAGCAGCTGAAATTACACGTGCGAATTGGAAATGGTTATCCCTAATAAATGCTTGTTATTGAAAAAAAATTGTGCAGATGATGAAATATACATGGATAAATTTATAATCTATGGTAGAAGCCTTAACTATGTGGAACTCCATCACTGGGAAAATAAAATTCACTACGTAAAATTCCACAGGAGTATATTTAAAAAAACACGANCAAGAATAATTATTTTTACATTTTAAACAGTAAATAAACACGATTTGAACGTATTGGTGTTTTATTTACTAAGTAAACCTTAAGTTCTAGAATCCTTCCATACTAACTCAGTACAAATTTTTATTTCACATGCTTGGCATCGAGTCGGCACGTGTTACAATAATTCAATCGCAATAATATTTATTATGTGAGTTATTAAGGTCAAATGAAAAAAATGTAGAGGGTATGCGTATTTGATTTCGCGAAAAAAATTTTTCCCTTTTGTCTTGGGACATCCTAATGTCCATATTTCTCAACCAAATGAATTTACAAAGATATCTAAACCATAAGGATTATTTGTATTCGATAAATGTAGAGTTATCGTCTGTTAGGAAAATGACAAATCATTGCGAATCGAAAAGAGAGGCGAGTAAACGCGGATAAATCTTACAATTATGTCAATATCCTCCCTAAAGACGGCTTCTGAATTCCCTTTCCTCCCAATAATATTTCCACAACGGAAACTTCTCCGGGCCTTTTTCGGAAGTTTTGATTAACAACGGATAACATTTATCGTGACAATATAACGCCTGACTTTCCTAATTCAACGCCACGAAACTCAAGCGATTACCCCGAGAAGAAATATTTCACTTTATACTAGCTTCTGTGGTCATTTCTCCTAATAAAACGGGTTCTAATTTCTTTCTAGCATTCTTAAAACAAGATGTAAGAGGAAGAGGCTGCAGATACATGGTCGCCCCAAAGTACTGTTAATCCTTAATTTTGCATTAAAACGACTTGACTTTTAATACTTCCATTAATTATCACCAAGCACTAGGTTAGTTGGTTCGTCGATATTCTGTACATAGCGATCCAAAACAAACATTTGTTTCTCGGGAGACTCGGTTGAAGGTCAACTTACGATGGGTCGTTCGCCGATCAGCTACGAGTTAAGCATTCGCGGTGTGGAGAGCGAAAAGTTACGATGGAATTGCGTTAGCCGTTTGCAAATATTAATACCTTTTATTGCCATAAAGAATCAATAGGACTTAAATCTTTTTGCTGAAATAAATCCGTAGTCTCAATTTAACTACGTAGGTAAGCCATCGTTTCACATGAAAAGAATCGTCAACCCAAAGGATTCCTAGGAGGGAAAGGACTTTTGAGGGCCAGACGTTCCTTCCTCTGACCTCATACACCCCGAGGAAGGAAGCAAGCAGGCGTGGTGGAAAGTAAGAATTCCAGACCGTTTCCACTCCACCTGCAATACCTTAAGACAGGCAACATTGGTTTTCGAGTATAAGAAATGATGCAGAATACACGATACTGTGATTCTCTCTTCGGGCCCCCTTTCTTCCTTTGCCTCGCACACTCTGCATACCCTATTATGCCGGCCGTGCTCTTCACCAAATTTTAGAGAATTACTGTACTATTTCACATCAAAAGAATGAACACGAAAGTGAGGAAATTAAATGACGATTCATAGTCCTTACTTAAATCGGTTTCTTAATAACTTCGGTTTTGAACAAGTAAAAATGAATATCCTGTCAATTCACCAAACTACAGCAATGGAGTACATAATTTTTTCGAGTCCCATGCCTCCAACATGTGCAGAGTGCATTAAATATTCTTCCCTTCGCTAAGTTGGCGTAGCATTCCCTTGTTACGTTGCTTAGAAAGGAACGGGGATGAGAAACGCCAAAGGAAGATTCAAGGATAAGGAGTTTTCTTCATAGGACATCTCAGGTCACTAGTCGAGATATTTACCTTCGCAATTTGAGCTTTTCAATACTCAGAAGAATTTAAACTGGACGATCGAAGGCAAAAGCGTCGTTCAATATCAGTTTTCTGATTTATGCCAATTTCATTCCTGAAGTTAGTAAGAGCAATGTAGAATATATGGTGAGCCACAAGTAACGGTTTGACAGAATGAAAATAGAAGAATACTTCGATGTGATTGTTCTTATCTTTAGCTATCATTTCACGTCATAAATAGAAAACGCCAATGTTCCTGGAGTCACTGTGATAGGAGAAAATAACAGGAGAAAAGGTTCGGTCCCTCGCTAGGCCGCCGTAACCGGGTGCGATGCATGACACACCGGCGGCAGGAAGGAGGGGCGGCCAAAATCGCCGAGTAAAATTTTATTTTACATTTTACATGAACTTAAATTTAGTAAAATGAAAATTACATACTAGTGGTTTACGAGACCAGATAAATGAGAAGTCTTAAATGAATTATTTGGCGAGGAGTAAAAATTTTTGGGCTCCCGGAGAGTGCTAAGTGGGCCACGCGTTTGACTTTAGTGAAAGTGCTCGACTACCGGTGGGGCCTACATGCGAAATGACGTCAGCTATCGGAGCACTCATAACAATATTACTACTTCTTGTAACAATTTTATATTCATAATCCGTGACACTTAAATCTTTTGGTAACTCGTGAGTTACTAATATGGTTATAGTAAATTGTTTGTATTTCAGTTGCATAAATTAGACAATATCGTATTGTAAATTCTATCGAAATCCGAAAAGGTACAATTTTCCCACTCCGTTAGTTAGATCTTCGTAAAGGCATCAGTTATAAGAATTTTNAGCCTCGTTCAATTTCAGCTTCTTGATTTTGGCCAATTGCATTCCTGAAGTTCATTAAAGCGTGCAATGCTAATGTTAATAGCAATGAGTAATGGTTTGGCAGAATGGAGAAAGAAGAATACTACGATTTGGGCGTTCTTATCTTTAGCTATCGTTTCACGTCGTAAATGAAAATCGCGAATGTTCCTGGAGTCACTCTGAAATGAGAAAATGACAGGAGAAAATCTTCGGTCCCTCGCAAGGCCGCCGTAACCGGGATGGCGAGTTGCACATGGAACACGAGCGGCAGGAAAGAGGGTCAGCCAAAATCTCCGAGTAAAGTATGTCATTTTACACGAACTTAAATTTAGTAAAATGAAAATTACATACTAGTGGTTTACGAGACCAGATAAATGAGTAGTCTTAAATGAATTATTTGGCGAGGAGTAAAAATTTTTGGGCTCCCGGAGAGTGCTAAGTGGGCCACGCGTTTGACTTTAGTGAAAGTGCTCGACTACCGGTGGGGCCTACATGCGAAATGACGTCAGCTATCGGAGCACTCATAACAATATTACTACTTCTTGTAACAATTTTATATTCATAATCCGTGACACTTAAATCTTTTGGTAACTCGTGAGTTACTAATATGGTTATAGTAAATTGTTTGTATTTCAGTTGCATAAATTAGACAATATCGTATTGTAAATTCTATCGAAATCCGAAAAGGTACAATTTTCCCACTCCGTTAGTTAGATCTTTGTAAAGGCATCAGTTATAAGAATTTTATATTTCGTTCACAGTTGTTAATAATTGCTGTGAGTTGTCGTGGATTTTTAATATTGTCCTCGATCATATCCTAAAATGTGGAGCGAGCGGCAATTNGAGCAATGTAGAATATATGGTGAGCCACAAGTAACGGTTTGACAGAATGAAAATAGAAGAATACTTCGATGTGATTGTTCTTATCTTTAGCTATCGTTTCACGTCATAAATAGAAAACGCCAATGTTCCTGGAGTCACTGTGATAGGAGAAATAACAGGAGAAAAGGTTCGGTCCCTCGCTAGGCCGCCGTAACCGGGTGCGATGCATTTCACACCGGCGCACAGTGGGCTAGAATCGAAAAAAGCTGGCCAAAAATAAGAAAATGGTTTTTTAGAGTGCGGACTTTGAAACTTCGCATGGCTATTCTTAAATAAATTCTGCAAATAACTACCAAATAAAACACTTTTATTCTGGTGCATTAAAATTCTACAGGGGGTCAAAGTTGACCAAATTTGACGAAAAAAAGCCCGTCTTCGATTTTTCACAAATTTCTTCAACTTCAAGCCAACACTGAACCCAAATGAGCAAAATCATCGGGTAAAAAACGATATTGTATTATAAACCTATTCTTTATGCTTCATGTTACTTGGTTTGAATGATCACAGTAGGATATTTGCGTAAGTTATACAACAAAATGGCGAACCCATATTTTACGGCAAATATTCAACTAAAGCGAGGAAAATAGTAGTGATGTACCACGATGTACACGGGCTAACTTATACCACNGCTGTGAGGTGTCGTAGAGTTTTAATATTGTCCTCGATCATATCCTAAAATGTGGAGAGAACGGCAATTTGTTTCCTCGCGCTCGCGACCGTTCACGATAACGCAGCTCTGATCTCTCGAATGCATTCAAAATTCCCCGTGGCAGATTATTCCACTCCACTCTCTATCCTTTGCCGGTGGTATAAGTCAAGAAACCAAAAAGAATGACTTTATCAAATGACATTGTAAAAAAATCTTTTACCTCCTTGTATTTTACCAGTTGTTGATATTGAACAGTTGAGTTCGATTTGAACTTTGTGTCCTTAAATATGAATTATAATCCCTAAGTCTTCTAAAAAACGTCGGTGTTCTTTCACATACTAATTAATCATTGAAAAGCAAATTCAAGGTATATTTATGTCGGCTTACAGGAATTTGAGGTAATGCAACAGCGTTCCCAGGGGTGGAAGCTTATCTTTTATTCACTCGTCCATTACTTGTGTAATATAGCGCGGTGTTGGATGCCACGGGAAGGGTTTGGTCTAGGACACGGTGAACCTTTTGTGGTAAGAGTGCCATAATTATTACATATAAGAGACTTGCGTGCAAACGTGGTACCAAACCTCGTAGTGAGATGTTGATATTATCTATTTTATGATGACAACGATGGAATTAAGATCTCTTTTGTATTTGCGCCCTAAGTTCGTTGTTCGTTCGCTATTTCCATTTTCTTTATAGTTGAGCGTAAACTTGTCCTAGCATCTCTTTACAAATCCCAATTTAAGTATAATATTAAGATCATGTTTTTCTCGGTAAATATGGATTCTACACAAGATCACTTAATCTCCGAGAAGTATGTATGGCAGACACTTATCATGTATCCTATATGCTTCGGGAAATTTTTTGAGCGATATGATAATAATATGTTTCATTATACACGGTGTATTTTCTCTTTATCAATTCAGATATGATTCAGTATTTCCCAAGTTTGATAGATAGCGTACGTTAGCAGCGGAAGATGAAAAAGTGCCGAAGAGAATCGATTTGACTGCCGATCCGATTGAAAGGGAGGGATTCTGACATGTTTCTGGACTCGAGAACCCAATTTTGACCGTGAGTCACCTGCACCTGCGTTTGAACGTGGGTCATACAATTGCTATTTCTACCATCGTCATTCGATTTCTCTGGTAAACGAAGAGGAAGGAACGCTGCTGGGTCGACTGCTGGAGGAGAAGGGAACCCTCGAGGAAGGAAACGTTTCCCCTTAGTGCCATGTGACCACATGTGACTTTCTGCCTATAAAGCTCTAGCATCAGAGAACGCGAGCCATTTATTGCAGAATTGTTATGCTGCGGGAAGCACCATCGAAAGAGCTGTAAAATCAGGACATGGAAGGAGAGGCTGAAAGCTGTCGTCAAGGTAAGGCTTTTATCATACTTGATTTGTCATTGAAATAATTAGGGGCGTATTTGTGTCCCATCTTTTGGGAATATTATTTCCTATAAAATCCTCGGCAACCTCATTGCTTCTGCTCTTAATTGGATGTTGCTTAGTATGTCTGGCATTCAATTTGTTTTATCGAATAACTTTTCTTTGATTGAATAACTGCAGTGATTACTTATTGCAGCTCCTAATTTTATCGAGTGGTCGCAATGTATTCCTTACCAATTGTAACTCGGTGCATTAACTTAGACGACCGAGATTCATCGGCCATTGAATTAACGTTCTATTATTTCTGGGTTTACCGTAAAAGATTTTTCGTTCAAGATGTTGAATTCGGATAGCAATGTGATCTCTTTATGCCTTCACAATGCTTTCAGATCTCTGTCCTGTGCTAATAATACGAAGAACTGCCTTTCGCCGAACCATACCTTTTCATACGGGAAATCTGCGCTGATGCATCTTCTTGATTCTGTCGTCACGTTGAGGTCTAATAGTGACCACGAAGAATGAATGGAGCTTGTATAAGCGGCGGAAGGATGTTGCAGAATCCACACGGAGGCAAAAAAAATCAAGCTAGTCTCCCAAGAAGGTGACATTCTCAGAAATGTTTCTTATTTAGATATTTTCGTTTAAATTTTATCTATTGCAATTTTTATTTTGAATTGTTCGGCGAGTTTGAATTTTCGTGTTTATCATCAGCAGAGCCTCTGTTGCCAAAAGTTTTTAAGGCTCCTGATTTAGTGTCGTGTCTTATGCAAAGAAATTCTTAAAATAATATCCAGATATTAATTGACCGGTTTGTATACAAATCTTTTCATTACTGAGTTTTCTCAAATTAATGATGGAAATTATTTTCCATAATATTGTAAAGTATGTCCGACCGTAAATGAAAATGAAAGTACATTCTGGCATGGCTTTTGATATTTAATTTTAACTATATATCTAACGCGCTTTTTCGCTTCATAATAGGAATTCGAGTATTTGGATTGTTTTTGGAGTTCCCTTGTATTAATTGGCAACAGTGGATAGATCTTGAAGTTCGATGCATTTTTTCAGAGATGGATCGTTATATTTCATTAATTTTAATTTTTAAATACTTTATTAGTAAGGTTTATCAAAATTAATATTTTAGAATTTAAATTTGAGCATACCAATTACGTAACGAACTGTGAATTGTGTATGGTAGTCCATAGCAGACATTTTTGCAGGTCATATAACTTACTGGATGGTGTCATCCTGTAAGTTAATAGCTTCCAGGTTTCTTGAAAATGATCAAGATTTTTAAATTTAACCTTGTTTATTTTTGTAGCTGCATCGACTTCATCTACTCCTGATCAGCCTTTACACGAATACAGCAATCTGTAAATATTTATCAAAGGCTACGAGCTAAGTTTTCTTCGTCCAGTGGAGAGTCTTAACCTTCCTTCAACTGGGGGGAGGCCTAACGTGATCATTGACTGATTCCAAAAGGTGCTCGCTAGTGCTGCGAAACAATTTCCAGCTTTTTATGCAGCAAGGATATCTTAAAGGTCCGTATCAGTCTGTGAACTAGGGGTTGCAGCTTTGGGAGTGGATCACATTAGGCTAGCTGGTGTCATGGAGCGATGTTCTTTGTGAATCTTAATAGAAAATGTCTCATAGGAGGCACTCTCTGTTCGTAGTCCGAATAGTTGGCTTGTGATAAGACATTAACTCGGCTGAGATATAAATTCAGTTTGGTTTCGCCGGTATATTTGTCAAGAAAAATAAATTCAATTTGGTTTTGCTAGTATATTTGTCAAGAAACTAAATTATTATTGCTACTGTAAAATAACCTGAAATAAATAGAGATGCTAGTTTTGGTTAATTTTTCTGGAATTTGCACTTGCATCTTAATCTGATGTTCCGCTTTCATTAATCTTACGTGAGCTTTGATAAAATCATTAATTGAATAATTGATTAATCTTCATTGATGATAGTTTCACCAATGAAATGTCGTGATAATGTACAAAATCATTTTTCTTTGATAGAGTATTCTCTCAATAAGAATGAAGATTATAATCTCGTACTTGATAGAAACTTACTTTGTTACTTGAGATTTTATTAATTGAATTTACATTTGTAATACTAATTTTATATTTGATGTTTTCTTCCTTTTTCTACATAGGCTTCCTGTTTGTAATAATCTATTCCAATCTTTCAGCTTGACTTGATATCTTTCGTGCTTGTCTCTGGCTGTTCAATTCTACTTTCACTTGCGTTTCTGATGTGATTGTTCCACACTGGTCTTCTCATCCGCATGAATGCTTAAGAGTGTACAGACTTGTTTATCGGTTGAATCTGTAGTTATCCAGTACATTACGTCACAATTGGTCTCACAACAACTTATATATTCTGGTATTCACTTCAATGTTTTTATATTTATTATTTCTAGTGCTATCAGAAT
Source organism: Ladona fulva (assembly GCA_000376725.2). Classification (NCBI taxonomy): domain Eukaryota; kingdom Metazoa; phylum Arthropoda; class Insecta; order Odonata; family Libellulidae; genus Ladona; species Ladona fulva. The sequence goes on from KZ308375.1 coordinate 41,527, forward strand.
CCCCGATACTTCGGTAGGTTTTAATGCTTGATATTTCGCCAGGTCTTTAAACATACCATAACTTATAGTATTAATTCAAAGGTAATTGAAGATTTATACTTGCTCGATAATATAATCTATTTTAAACTTGTATCTCACAAGCTCTTTACTTATCGCCATAAATCTTTCTGACGATATTTTCATATTGTTTCCTGTGAGTTTTCTTTTGAAATGGTTTTTCCTGGGAAATNAAAAGCTCTTTACTTATCGCCATAAATCTTTCTGACGATATTTTCATATTGTTTCCTGTGAGTTTTCTTTTGAAATGGTTTTTCCTGGGAAATTCAACTACTGCATGCTACATGATCTATGGTAGTTTTCAATTAGGTTGTTTTATATCATCACATTTACTATAAGCCCTGGTTTTTAGTAAAATATTGCAATTTTTATCCATGGAATCTCTACTTAATGCCTTTTTGTTACCTACTTTTGCATTCACATACCCCATTTAGAGAAAAAAGTAATCCTGGTCCTGTCTGGTAGACAGATGACCTCTTATTCCAGCTCCTCTTAGAAATATTCTTTCCCATTTGCATCTTTTTTAAGACTACAATGGGTATGTGCTATTAATTCATAATTTCGATATTAATGGTGACTATCAATTCCTGACATTTATTATTATACCAGTTTTGTACGAAGCGTGTGACACTTCTTTCACCTTTTTCCTGCATTTCTGTGTATTTTAGTAGTAATTAAAAGCCATTGCCCCTCTTCAAGTGCTCTTAAATACATATTTTGTTAGTCTATTTTCCGCTGTATTTCTTTTGCTTGTTCACTCCAGATTCTGTTAATCCAACTAGCAATTTTTATATAGTTTTTCTCCATAATTGTTTTATGACTGGAATTTGCTGTCATTGCAATTTGAATAATTTCAAGTAAATAGTGCTAGGATTTAAAAATTTCCACGGAATGTGGGTGATTTGGTTTAACTGGAATTGAATTGTTAACATAATACATAACCAGTAATGCTATTAATTGAATAAGTAATATTAATGGTATTTTAAATTTATATAGTTAGAATAACTTCAAAAGAGCTACTACTGTGTAGAGATAAATGTTGGACTTATGATATTATAGTGTTTTCCATCTCATGTTCTCAAGTCCTGCTCTCCAACTCCTTGGGATAGCCCAAAGTTCCACCCAGGGGCAAAACATTTTTGAAATTTAATTTAATTTATAGATAACTGATGAATGGCCCAGAAATCCTAAAGATTATTTTTTCCAAAATAACCAAAATATTTGAAAATACTAGAACAAAGTAAAACAATCAATTTTCTTGATACCAATCTGAAAGGGTCTTAAGTCCCACTAAGGGCGTGACTCCCACTGGTTGGGAAAGACAGTGGGGTTGTTGTAATTGTATCTAAGATGTGTCATTAATAATTTCTTAATATCTTAGACAAGTTCCGGCAGAATTCAGATGAGCTTCAGCTGAACTGACCTCCACAAACAAGCAGAGGTGCTAAGAACTTATTTCTCCAACATATGAGGGTGAATCTGGAGCCATCTTGAGACATGGATTAACAGATCTGTCACCCATGGGATGCAGTACTGTGGATGCTTGATATGTAATTGGTTTTGTGGATTATTGTTGAGCTGTTTCTGCAAAACTTTAGAGAGGATGAAGCAACTGGATCACTCAAGATGTCCATGGAATAGACATAGGAGCTTGGAAAATGTAAGCTCAGTTATTGCCTATGATTATTACCTATGATTTTTCTGCATTAAGAGATTAGTTTGATAAAACTATTTTTTATAGAAATATATAGAAATTTTGTTGTAGGAAAACTAAACTTTGAGCGGTTTGTAATATTATGATCTAGTTAAATTGATATTCTGATGTGCTTCTCATAAAGTTTTCTAGTGAAAAGATTTTAATCAGCTAATTTTTTGGTATTTGTAATAGCAGAGCACATTTGGATTTCTAAAACAAACCTTGGAGGAGTGACTTAATCCAGATATGGCACTTTGGGATTCAATTCTCAATTTAATCAAGTGAGGGTTGAATAGTCTTTAAATGTGGGTTCTATGACAGCTTTTTTTAGTTGAGAGTAGTGCTAAAAATGTTTTGAAATTTACCGTTTAGAACCATCTGATTATCATTATGTAAGATGTTATTTTTTTTTCTTTTGGAATGTAAATGTTTCAAATGAATGTTAAATATCCTTAAAATAGGAAAATTTTAAATCTCCAAAAATGTTTGAGCTTGTGTAAATCAGAAGTGCTATAAATTAGAAGTTTTACCTATCATTGTCTTTAATTTTTAAATATAGAATTTAGTCTAAAATGGATATTTTAAATACAGAATTTACTCTAATGGATAAGAATCTTAAACTGTAACAAATGTCCAACCACTGAGAAAACATTGGTTTGATAAGATGTTATCGGCAATTATTGCTACAAACTGAACAGCATCTACAATGTATGGGAGATATTTTAATGTTCATTGATGATTAAGAGCAAGGTAAATGCTAAACACATTTCCTTTAATGTGTGCAGTTGTGTAATAACTGGCAATAAAAAAATTAACTGTACAATGTTTTATTTGAGAACTAGGGTATAATAATATTTTTCTAGTTGATTTCTTGAACATTCACCTTTCAAAATTGTTTACCAATTTTGCTGGGAGTTTTTCTGTTTTTCAGTATTATGTAGTATTATTTCGTGATTTCGTGAACAGAATTTACAAGGTAGGTCATGAAGAGTTAGGGCAATGAAAAATAATTAGATTATTCTTTTTGCTTATTTTCATGGATGGTTTTCCATTAACTGTGTCTAATACCTCAATGGTGATAGAAGTAGCATATACTTGGATTTCAGTAAAGAGTATATTGCTGCAATCTAGTGATTGATCTGATGTTGTGGTTTGGTATAGCTCAAAAAGGCATTCTGTAAGGTATCAACTTTTTATTTTCATTGTTTTGATGCAATTTAAACTCAACCAAGGTGAGTGTCAGAACAGTATTAAAAAAATGTCTGATTGTGTGGTGTATTTTGATTTTTTTTAAAGATAACTTCTTATTTATGATGTGATTTAATTTTAATTCAACATTTTATATAGATCCTTTGAGTTTTTGTAAAAATTTAACAGCAAGTAGTAGTAATTGTAAGGGCTGTGGATTGGTAGAGCAATCAATGTCTCAAAAGGTAGCTTATTGGATATTTTATGCAGTTGAATGAGAATTTGGATCTTAAAGTAAATTTATTAATTGTTCTATCTTTAT
>KZ308375.1:48147-66165 GCA_000376725.2 Ladona fulva
GGACTAAAAATATTTCCAGTGTTCTGGACTTATAAAAATTTTTGTGTTTACATCTTGGACTTTTATGAGAAATCACAAGTCTAAAGATTATTTTTGAGGTTTGTTTACATTTTGGACATTTTAATATATTTACATTTGGGACTTAAGTATTACCGATCATTACAAGTAGGTTAAATACTGCATAAATAAATAAATAATGAAGGCATTCTGATACATCTTCATTAAAATATTTTGCACATACCATTAAATAAAAAAATTAATGAAAAGTAAAAAGAGAGAACATGGCTTTAAGTTCTAAAAAAACTAATATGAATAAGTTCCAAAATAATATTTTATAGTTGCAAAAATCACAATTGTTGCATTTTTTTGGAAAGACTTTTACAAAAGAAAACTTCTTGATAATGCTGAGGTGACTGATTTAAACAACTCTTCAGTAATTCACTTAAATTTTCCCATGTTCCATGCTTCTGGATGATGAGCTTCATTTTTCATCCTACAGTTGTCCTATATGCTCAAGCATCTGCACATCCAAGGTTAGGTCACAGTGAACCATTCCTCATTGTAGTCCTCCAAAAGTGATTTTCAGTGATTCTCCCATTCTGAGAAATTAAAATATTTCTTTACAAACATTTTTATTAAACAGTTTGCAAATATCAACAATCATCAATAATTTACAGTAATTCAACAACCAATAAAGGTGAATCGATGGTAAATAATGTCTGATAGAACATGTGTCTTTTAAAAACAAATTGGAAACATTAACTTCACTGAGGCTTCATTTAGACAGTTATTTTGACTCAATCAAAAACAGGAAGGAATGCTTTAAATAATCTAAGCAATTGGAGAACCAGATAGCAATCCCTTTTGAAAATGTTTTAGAAATTTTTGCAGAAGGGCAATTCTTACAGATTGATACCATGAAAACTATCATGATTTCACTTAAAACTAAAACCATAACAAATTATTAAATAAATGATCATCTCAAAACAAAATTCATTTCTTAATTAAAAACATAATGGATAGTAAAGCTAACTGCGCTCCATCAAAAATGACCAAGGAGTCACTTCTTCATAGTTTAAAATGACTTTTCTTGGAAAGAACATATCCATAATTTTTGCTGGAATCCTGTCCCATGGTTGAAGTCGTTCTTTTGTTTTATTTATCGCTGAAATATTGTTTTACCCAATCAACTGAAGCAAATTTACGGAATTCTCACCCTCGGCGGAAAACATTAGAGGCAAATTATTCAGCTGTTCAGTCTCATACAATGCTAGAAAATAAACCGCGAACTTACTATTTGGTCCTAACTTCAATCTTCTCCAAAGATATGATTGCATACCGTTACAAAAAGGAAAGCAGATATTTTACGATAGTCGAGCAAGCAGATGCCTAATAACCTAATAACAATACTACAATAATACCTTAATAAAGAACAATTTAGTGTCGAATTCCGTACATAATGAAACAAATTCTAAATGAAAATGATACCATTCAAAGAGTGGTGCACTAAGAATTTTCTAGTGGGGCAAAAATTACTCCTCTTTCTTCTCAAGAAGAAATAAACTAATTCTTTTTGTTTCATAGTTACACATACACCAGACAATTAACATACTTAGACATCATATGATTTTCAAGAAATTATCGTTTGCAGCAATCAATTACGTTAAAATGGAAAATGTAAACAATGAGTTGTTGACAGGCAACTCAAGGTAAAATGGGATTGCACCAAGCAAGAATTTCATCAAATAAAAGATTATTTGTGGCAATCGAAAATGGCAATTAATATTCTCAAAAGCAGCATGACGAATTGGCTGAGCAATGAAGGTGTCCCTTAATATCCCCTAATTAAATGGAGATGCTTGAAATCATCGATGACTTGACTCCAAAAATGTTGATTTTTCTTCAAAATTTGATTTAAAAGATTATTAAATTTGATTTAAATGTTTAAAAATAAGAATTTTACAGATTCAAAATAAAAATGTAATAACTGACTGAGATTAACATCAAAACACTTTAGGGCCCAGTATTATGATGTATACTTAAAACGCACTTTAACTACTGTTCACTTTAGGACCTGGTATTATATTGTTAGCTGGAGTNAATGGGCTATTTTTATAGTAACTAGTTGAAAGTAAAATGAAACTATCCGGAAATTTCATCTTCGAAAAAAATCTAGATGATATTGTATTACTACTTGTGTACACACACCTTGAAGTGGAAACAGCAAAGAGTCCACCCTTCACGAGGGAGAACCACGTCACTGCTTACACACCTTTGGTATATCTGCATTATCAAGATTCGTCTAATGTAAAAATAAGCACCCCAATTACAAGACTTTACTATATTCTCTAACGTTACCTTTTTATTCATCCGTAAATCCAACCTCACGGTTTGTCGGCTGGCTTTGCGCTGTTATTCTCTTCTGGGAAGAAAAGAGAAACTTTGTACCTTAGAAGGCTGACCTCAGGGAACTGCAGAGAGTTGAAGGTTGAGACCAGAGTCAAATGGAGTTTGTATACCGCCACACTGATTCGACTCCATTTGCTTGTCACTAAGTAACAGAGATTAACGTATCCTAGTAACCTGCAAAGTAGATATTCGTAGTGAAATTTTTGCAAATACCTTAAGGATTATGGGTTGCAATAATACAAATCATCCGAGACATCGTGGAGAAAGCGATCAGAAGAAATCCAACTCAAGATTTTTAGCGTTACTTTTCGTCTCATATGAGATCGAATTTGAAAAATAAATAAGAATGTCTTACTAAATTAAATTTTAAGCTGAAATCATTAAGAATATCTTACTTTACGTTTGAACCCCTCGTGGTACAATTCCCGAACGACCACAACCGTCCACACCACTCTGAGCCTGGTATAACAATGAGTAATTTCGAAAAATGCCTCCAATCGGAGGCGCCCTATTTGGGAGCCAATCAGGAAGCTTGCCATTCATTTGGCCTTAGTTAGGTACAGGGAAGGTGTATACCTGCATAACGATACACCTTCGAGAACGTTGGTGTAATTGTTAAAACTGTAGGTATTTATGGTGTGAATGAGTATAGGAGGTGTTTCAAAACCCGATGGATATGAATTTTTTTTTTAAATCGCCCTTTAGCTTTGACAGAATCGAACTTTAGCATTGACAGCATCATAACGTTAAGTTCAACATTTTAACCTCAATCGTCATAAACAAATGTCCACGAATTAGAAAAATCACAAAAGAAAAACATACGGCTTTTTGTTGATCAAACAAATTGCCGTAATTGCAATTGCAAATTACCCAGCTTAAGCTGGGGTACCCACATCCATAAAATATGTGGTCGAACGCTTAGAAAACTTGGATTTGTGAAGAGAATTGTCGGTAGAAGCGATAAAAAAGTCCGTGAGAGATGTTACTTTGCGTTGGTCAGGCCTCACTTGGAATATGCGTGTAGTGTATGGGACCCTGCAGAGAAGTGTTGTATTCGGGAATTAGAAAAAGTGCAACGGAAGGCGATACGTTTTGTAAAGAATTGTTACGACAAGACAGTGAGTGTAACGCAAATGCTTCAGGACGCAGGATGGGAATCTTTAGAAAATAGAAGGCTTAGACAAAGACTAAATCTCCTTGATAAATTTAGAGAAAGCACGTTCGTAGATGATGTAGCTGACATAATGCGCCCCCCCATAATTACATAGGCCGTTCAGACACTGCGAGAAAGATCAGAGAAATAGATGCTAAAACGAATCGATACAAGAATTCATTTTTTCCGCGAACGATACGCGAAAGTAATAGATTAGCGAAGTAAATTCAGTAAATTCATGGTGCTTGCACCCCCTGCCACACGCCGAAAGGTGGCTTGCAGGGTACTAATGTAGATGTAGATGTAGAAACAAATAATACTGCTCTTGAGCCGTAATATGGCGCTAGACTGACGAATGACGAAACTTTTTAAATAAGTAAATTACTAAATATAAATCACTTTAGGTCATCAGCAAGGTTTCGTCGGGTCATCGAAGTTGGACGACACACAAATCACTGCAAAAAACAAATGTTAAGCGTAATCCACAGAAGGACGCCTACGTACAAAGATAGCTGAAGTTACCTTCAGAATGATTCATAATCTGAAAATGCTTAAAAGGAAAAAGAAATTAACGAAGAATAACTCTCGCTCTCTGTTGCTCCGGCTTTTGAAAACATGCGGCTATGTAAGCGATTTCCAAACGGATATACTCATCTTCGAAAACAAAGGCAGGAGGCCTGATATTTTGGAAGAAATCGAGATTATGATTGCGAAGGACCCTCAATTTGTCAATGAATAACAGTTTTTGTCTGATTCTCCATTACTGGATGTTCCTAAATTAATTTTCAACCGTTGATGATTTAACCCAATTTGTAACCCTATTGTTTCCATCCTCAACCTTCTTTTCCTCCTCCTCAATTAACCCAATTGCATGTACTGGATATTGCTAAATTATTTTTCAAAAGTTAATCTCCTACTTTGTGACTCCAATTGTTTCGAACCTTCCTGACACCCTTCCCCTCCCGTCCCTTCCCTTATGACGCTTAACATGAATGGAACCTGTTTAGTGAACCTGATGACGTCGCACGACGACAAAACCGCTCGTACATACATTTGATTTTACATGGAATTCACCGTAGGATTTCTTATTTCATGGTGTTTTTAACACCTCTAATGAATGTACTTCCAACTTGGAGTAGAACGGTTCGCCGTATAAGTTGAAAATGGAGATTACTTCACAATCGTTTACGTGCGAGACGATCTGAGCCAAGCGCTTTGATATGGCGTAGCCAGAGTAATAGAGGCCTAAAAGATCGGGCATAGCGCTTTGACCCATACATCTTTACAGAAGAGAAGATACAACCTTACTGCAGCGAATGCGACTGCCCAAATAGCATCCAACGCCTGCTGGAATGCGATAAATACGAAACGATTCGCAGCTCTTGGGAATCAGAGGAAACATATCCTCAGCTCCAGGAGACGACCATTACATAAAATCCAGAGTACTGAACTTTTTTAGGCAAAGTGGGCTTTTTAAAAAACTTTGAACACGTCTCCGAAAAAGAGATCGTAAATTCACCTATCCTCGAATAGGCATGAGTAGCCTTTTTAGACAATTTTATCTTTTAAAATAGGTACTAATTTTAATCACATTAGCACTAACAGTCTCTAACGCGATTATGTGGTCACTATGACACCACGAAGATACAACGGAGAGGTTTCAACCTAAACAAGTAAATGGTGCAATATGACCTTAGATGTCGACGCACCTTAAACAATAAACAACAACAACAACCATTCTGTCCCTAGTTGAATGCATCTTAGAAAGTGTTTTAGTCTAGTGATGAGCATCGAAACTGTGAATGAGCCATTGAGGTTGTTCTAACAACATCATTTGATAGAAATTAACGTGCGACCCTCTATCGAATTCTATGGCCGTATTAGTTGTTCCCCAGGAGATCTCACATACAAAGAACTTTGTGCTTTAATTGGGAAAAAAGAACAGAAGTGTGTCCAGGGTGCATAACAGAATTGCACATTCTGATATGGGGCAGTACTTATCTTAGTACCTTATCCGGAAAATTACTTCCGAAGTTATTTCTGTGCTTTCAGGAGAGCGGTGGTGATTTTGGTCATCAGAACTTTATAAGGATAAAAAAAAGGATAAAAAAAGTTACTCAAGAATACAGTGAGAAAATAAATTTTTGTTAATACTGGACTCTTGGAGAGATCAGACCAATGTAGGTACGATGAAATATTTTATTTTTAATATTTTAGTTATGTTTAGCTATGGTGCTTTTATGCCCAAAACTTGTTCTTTAAAAATAAGAATTTTACAGATTCAAAATAAAAATGTAATAACTGACTGAGATTAACATCAAAACACTTTAGGGCCCAGTATTATGATGTATACTTAAAACGCACTTTAACTACTGTTCACTTTAGGACCTGGTATTATATTGTTAGCTGGAGTTAAAGTGAAGATTATAGTTAACCTACATGCTAATCCATCATATATTTAGGGCATTAAATATCATCTTCACTTTAATTCTAACAAAACATTATAATACAAAGCCTTAAAGTGAACATAAGCTAATTTCTACTTTAAGTATACATTACAATGCTAGGCCTAAGAGTTTCAAGTTTTAAATGTCATTATTCTCCTAATTATTTCTTTAATACATAATGACCCATCCTCAAGGATACAGATATTTAAGTCTAAGATTTATTTAATAGGTAGCATTACATGTCAGATTAGTACATAGCCCAACTCATTAGTAAATATAGTATAATATTAAGAATAGGTGAGTTGTTAGTAGCTAACTTGCCTTTGTTTGAAGCCATGTCATATTCATTCCATCATCAAAGTCCATTTTCTCTACACTTTCTAATGGTTATGTGTTGGCTTCAGGATGGGCATAAAGCTATAAAACCAAGTACTGCATTAGTTAGTATATAACACTCATTTCTTTCCTAAAATTTATTTGCTTAAATTCTTCCTATGTATATACTCCTTTCTTAATTAATTAATTAAGAAAGGAGTATATTAAGATGAATTCTGGTAGGATAAAAGAAACACATGGGTCGTGCTATTCAGCTTCTGGACTGAACTCTCCTATACCAATTAATCTGAGCATATTTCTGTGAAGGCGAGCCACTTCCTCTGACACACTAGAATCAAGGGAAAGGACCTTACACACTGCCTTAATGAAACCTAAAACCTATCAACCTTATGGTCTAAAATTGAGGTCTCCCCATCCGACTGACTAGGCATTTTCTTGTGAATCTTTTGAGTAATCAAGAAGAGTTTTTGAGCCATATCTCCTCCAATGAGCTCTCTGCCAAAGTTTGGGGCTCCTGTGTGAGCCCCAAGACCAAGTGGCTCTTGAATGGGTTGCGTTAGCTGAGAAGAGATCATCTCGTGATGTTTCCTCCATGGCCTCACAGGAGTCATTCCACCAACCATAGCCCTGTCATTTAGACTCTCTTTCAGGTGTCAGTAAATCACACTAATGTAGCCTGCAATGACAGTGCTGAAACTAGCTTGTAATGCAGCAATGTCAGGCAGGTATTCCATCAGGTTCCAATTATATTAATAAAAGGATTAATAACTTAATTTAATAAATAATAATTTATTAANAAGTGTGATAAGTATAATAAAAAATCCAACTCTTAGTTCTACTTGGCAAATAAATAGCTTTCTTGAAAATTAAACCGGACATTAGTTATCAAATATAATTATATTTATAAATATAATAGTTTGATCCAAAATTTCTTTCTCAAAATTATGGTGCATGTCATATGGCAATGCGTGGTATATATTAATAAATATCGTATCGTAAATATCTCTCAATGAAAAAGAGAAAAACTTTCAAAGAAAAAAACTTAAGTGATGGTTAGTTCTTTTTGCAGCAGTAGCAAGTTCTTTATGTTTTCAGCAATCAAGTTCTCAATCAAATTATAAAGGATTATTCGAATCCAATCTTTCATGAACTTCACAATAGTTCTAATGCTTCATTGTAGAATGCATTAAATTTAGAAAGTGAAAGTGAGGTGAATAGGTAGAAACCTTGATGGATTCTTCAATCTTTCATGATGCAATTTTTTGTCCTGTAACTTAGCTTATTAAACTAGAAATATCTGATTACAGTTCTGATATGTCACACCTCACATTTCTTTGAAGCCTGTAGATATTTCAATCAACATATCTGAATGCTGGTGATTTTGTATTCTCTTAAACATTGTTATTATCTAGAAATTATAAAATTAACTTTACTCTGCTTTACACATTTTTATGAGAAGTTAATGCTTCTATTGCAGATAAGACTAATTGTAAGATACAAGTAAAATTGGATTCACTGATGGTTCATGAATAACACTTGGTGCACTAATTTTAATGTCTATTTTTAGGCTTGGCTAAACTGGCTATAAACCCCAATGATCTTGGTTTCTATATATTTGTTCTTATATGGCAGAAAATTCAATGCAAGCCTTCAGTCAGGAAATGAATCACCACAATAAATTTTGTTAAGCACTTGAAATCAATTACAATGCTTGTTGTTCAGATATCTGATTACTAGTAATAGTAGTTCTAGATGTAACCTGGTCAGCTGCTTTACTACAGATCTATTTCCATACTTCTTATTTCACAATTGCTTCTAACTTTGGAACATGATAGGTAGGTTGAAAGTTTCTAAATACCTAAGCATGGAAGAAGAAACTTCTTTCGTGGTTGTGTTTGCTTGCAACTCAATGTCAATGTCTTTCTCAAAAAAGCACCAAAGACCTTGGAAATGGAAAGAGTGAATAATAATGATAAAAAAATCAGAATAACATAAACAGAGAAACATAATACAATTGAGGATAGGGGAAAAGTTCATGAAAGTTCAGAAATAAATACAAAATTACAAGTTTAGGTTCTAGGTTTAGGTCTAGCCCCTGCCATACACTTAATTGTACCTCTTTTGCTGGATAGATATATGTTGGGTACATTGATTAGTTAAAAAAATATTCCACAGAACATTCTTGATTTTAGCATGGGACAGTAGAAACACCAAAGTGTTACAATAAAGGTTTCAATACTCATTTTCTTAAACCATACTTTATTTCTTAGTCTAAAATTTAATGCGTTTCCTCCATTTCAGTTTGAGATGAGTAAAAATACCATGAAATACAGTTTCATCAATATGCTGGATGGGGATAATGTCACTTTTAAGAAATGGTTCAAAAATCATTGTTTTTTTATAGGTCACAAAAGGTATTTGGATAGTTTTTTTCAGTTCAGTTAATCTAGTATCAATTTCACATTGTCTTATAACAGTCTTTGCTTTGTAATATTGTATTATGTAAGAAAAAAGAAAGGTTAAGAAATAGAATGGATAAACTTAAGAGGTATAGTTTCAAGGATTGATTTGGATAAATTAAGACAAAAGAAGGTTCCTGAAGAGCCACATGGGTAACAACAGGGCTTGGTAAGAAGAGGGGGGGGGGTATGGCATGGATGCCTAGCATCTGGGACCAAGTTTAAGCTCTCTAGAAAATACTTATACAAAGAAGGGGTCCAAGTAAGCATTTGCACCTGGACCCCTTTTGGTATGGCTAATGGCCAGGCCTGGATAACATAATTGTCTTTTGTAAAAGTGGCCCTGGGTTTAATCCATGGACCAAGGAGTTGGCCTTGAATCACATAAAAAAATTAGGAAGCAACCTGAATTATCATGTAGTATATCAATTGCAACCTTAAAAAGCTGATGATGAAAGCATTGAAGTTGATTCACTGATCATTTGTCACTCATACAGAATATTATTTTTCTTGGCCCTGATGTTGTGGAGGTTGATACACCTTGGATGGAAGGCAAAGGAAGAGAAAATGATTACAAAAGAGATAAATACCCCACACAAAACCATTTCTGAATTTAGAGAAGGGCATTGCAAAAGAAAAAAGCATATTCTGATTTCAGAAACTTGCAGCTGAAGAGACGACTGGACTGTTGGGGATTTACAAGCGAACTCAAAGATGATTAAAGTATTATTCTGAAACAAATTTGAGAAATTAAAGTGAGTTAAAAGAATAAAGGAATGACAACAGAAGCAAATTATGATTATATTATATCCCCATTTATACATAACAGAAAAGGCAAAGAAAACATTCGTTCAAGCAGTAATTTTAATTTAGATGAAGGAGATAATGTTCATTCAAATTAAACTGGAGGAAAAAAATTATTCCAAAACAGAAAATTGGAAAGGCATACATACAAAGGATTTAAACTGCAAGCAGAAATAGTTATTTCCGTTAACATGTCTATGGCTATGTTATAGGTCTAGATTTAAATTGCATCAAAATGTCCTTTCAACTTTAACAAAATTCCAATTTTATACAGAGTAAAGAGTAGTGAATTATGTTATGGAAATGTATGGAAATAGAAAACATTTAGAATTAATAAAACTTTGGATGACAATCTCAGAGTAGATAATGTGAAATGGTAAACCATTTTCAGCAAATCTATTTCAGATGGAACTATAATAGGCAAGGAAGTAAGCTAGGGGAAAATGGTATGGCTTATGACACTTATTTGAATATGAACTATGCTATCAATCTGAATGCTATTATGTTAATGATGAACTTCACAGTGTTTTATTAACACTTAAAACTGACTTAATTACCTTAAACAGTAAACACATTTAACTACACCCAAGAAGTGAACAACCTTATAATTCCATAGAATGTATATTTACTGTGACCAGTTTTATTGTAGGTATATGCATCTTCAGGTATCAAGTGTGATAAGTATAATAAAAAATCCAACTCTTAGTTCTACTTGGCAAATAAATAGCTTTCTTGAAAATTAAACCGGACATTAGTTATCAAATATAATTATATTTATACCAAAAATATGTCATCTTTTGGCTGAGTTTTTTATCTGAACGATTCCATTCAATATTATCGAATGTGGACAAATTATACTACATTATGATCAGTTTTAATATTTTCTCTAAGAGTTATCTTAATTGGTGAATGTAGGGAAAGGGTAAATTTGCTACTTGATTAGATAAAATTATCATTTAGCTAATAAAGTTAATAAATAAAATGCAAGAGAAGCAAGTGAATTAAGAACAAAGGAAAGTAAGCACCAATATGTATAAGAATCTTACTTTCAATATCTGTTTATAGTATGTTAGTAGCAGTAGCAGTATTGTCATAATTGCTTCAATAGCTTCAGACATTTTGCATGAACTTGGGACTGCTTTCACCAAATTCAAACATGTTGCCCAGTTGGCTATTCGGAAGTCCCAATTTATGTAATATTTCCATTGATGAGCGTCATCATTGATGAGTATTACACTTAATAACAAAACAATAACTATTCCATGGTAATTCATTACCATAGAGTACACATGAGTTAAAAATAGAAACTTTTGAAACATTTATATTTTGAAATATTACTACTTATGCACCCTCAAACAACATTAGAGAATTTTTTTTACTTGTATTCAGGCAATTACTTGGCTACGCATCTAGTTATATCTAGTTTCTTGTTTCAGCTTCAGTCTTCGTGCTGAGCATTTACTAATCAGGCGAGTAAAGTAGGTGAGAAGCCTCTCCTGTAGTTGCGGCCATCAAAGGACAATATTTTGTTTTTACTTCAACTTTGGCAATATTTTACTATTCAGTTCGCTTTTGCTTCTCGCGAAATTGGAAACTACTCATGAGTAAAGCCCATATAAGCCTTGTTTGAACAATTAATCACCCAAGTTCCGTGCGCCCCTGGAATTTGGCTTCCTGGACTTTCGCGTTATTTCCGATTCGGTGCTTTTCTTCCAGCGATGCCTTGTTTCCAGGAAGGGAGCGGTGCTCGAAGGGGCAGCCGAGGGGTTCTTACGCCACTTCCAACGCCTCTTCTTTGGCGATCTGCTCACACAGAAAATTGGAATACTCGGAGCAGATAGGAGAGTGAAAAATGAATCCGGCAAACAAGAGACACTCTCCTGGACCCGAATCTCTTTCTTTCTCGATTATCCTTTCACCAAACCCTCTTCTCTAATCCCTCCCTCCAACCTGCATCTCATTTGGGTCGGTAGCGAGCGTTTCCCATCTCTCTCCCTTTCTTCACGTGATCGGTTGAATCTTTTCTTCCCTGGATATCTTTCCGTTGCGTCCCTCTTTTGAGGAGCTGAAGATTAAAACTGGAAACCCCTCTATTTAGGATGGTTACCTTCGAGTTAAAGATGTAACCATGAGGCCCGTATATAACGGAATTTTCCATTTTTCGCAAAACTCCTCGATCCTTCGCTAAATGTTTTCTCTTAGACCAATAAAATAACTACTGTTGAACAAGTTATTAAAAATACAACTTTTATTAAAAAAGCGTTTTAAGTTAAGTAAATACTTAAGTTTTGTCGCAAAGATGTTGAGAAATCAACTTTAAGTAACATTCATCGTCTAAAAAGAGTAACTTGTAGTCCATGATAAATTCTGATGTCATGAAAATGATAGTGATAGTTTCATTTTCAGGCCAAAAAGAACGAAAAGTATAGTTCGGCGTTTCTACTTGGCTTTAACGTGTCATGAATTTGGACAAGAAAGGACTGGAAATAAGGTAATTGAGAAATTTTGTTGTAGTAAATGTATATTACTCGGTTTTTGACTTCAGATTTTGTAAACTAGAGATATATTCTGTACAGTAATTCATGAAGTGATTTTTCTTGATTGATTCATTTCAGAAATCGACACTCGTGGATATTTTCCAAACGAATCGAAATGTCTTAGGATGGAAGGGCTTAAGATTTACATTTTTCAGCTTTTTAATCTACCTATTAGAATTGAACTGCTTTTATGAATAAAGAGTAAATGTAAACAAATATATGAATTCCACTCAATTTGTTCGAAGCGATGAGCGAAACACCACCAAAAAGAAAATTAGTAAATACTAACAAATTAAATTTATACAATACCACAAACACAGAATAAAAACGACCCGGGTTTCGATGCATAGCATCGTCATCAGGTGAAAAAAACGCAATTTTTTCACGCATGGGAAAATGTGCTTGTGGTATTCTATAAATTAAAATTGTTATTAATCTCTAATTTCCTTAATTCTCTTATGGCATAACACAAATGAAGACCAAAACAATCGACGTTAACCTATACAGAGAAAACAATAGCATTCATATAAAGATTAGAAAAGATACCTTCTGTTTATTCCTTAGGGTGTACAATTAGAACTCTACACATTTAATAAAAAATATTCAACTTACATTTTATTCCGATACTTCTCGAGGATTACGCCCTTAGACGAATGGTTACTACCAGCTTGAAATACATAAGTTTATCGCAGGACAGGGCCGGCCCCTGCGTAAGGCTCCACGCCCTTGATCATTCAGACTTTTGGGCAATTTTGAAATTTAGTTTTCAATCAACGTTTCAAGTTTAACGCCCAGATATTCGTACAATTGTTCAGCACTTTTACGTCATTATCAAGAAGCTCTAGAGAAAAAGCGCAACGGGCTCCGGCACTCGGATCGGCCCTGGCGCTGACAATTAGGAATGTCAAAGTTCCGGTCAGTCTTTCTCATCCACTTCGAAGCAAAATGTCACCTGAACTAATTTAACGAACGAACGACCCTTCAGGAAAGACTTTCAATTCCTCTTTCGTCCGATGAAAACCTTTACCTGCATGATTTGAAGAGGGATTGGGATTCTATAAAAGAATTTTATTTATTTATTAACGGAGCCTTAACCGAATTTGTTCCCTGCTCTCTCATGGAGAACTTCACTAATGACACGACCTTTAAGAGTTTCCGATACGTTTCTTTCTTCTTCCCTTACCCACATCAACATCGCCTGATTAATTATAGAAGAGGCGGGTGTGGAGAGGGCGGAATATTTATCCATTGCGGTGAACGGCAAGAAAATGCCGCTTTCGGAATCATTAATAACGCAAAGGTTTACTGTTACTGGAATGGGAAAAAGCCACTTTTCCTCCGAAGGTTACTTACTTTCGGGGAAAGTAAATACAAAAGCATCTGGCGTAAAAGGGGAAGGGAATGTTCTGGACAATTCATCAGTCAAAGGTGCGGGTCAGCCAGAAGTGTCCGCGCATCTAGAAACGGGAAAGTGATTGATTGTCCGGCACCCATCGAATATCGTTTAGCGCGATTTCGTTTAAGCCCTATTCTACCCATTTTGCTGTTAGCCTCATGAACAAACTTAAACGGTTGACGGGAGAGAAAATTTTCTATCGTCGCCGTTTTTTGTAACCGTCAAGATGTTCAAGAAATTATAAGATATTAAGAAAGTTTTGTTTAACATTTTCGGCATGAATCGTGTGGTTGTGTCAGAATACTGAAGAAGAAAGATCTAATACTTATTTTCCGATCAGGGTCTCCCGAAGAGTGGGCAACGCGTTCGAATTTTGTGAAAGCGGTCCCGGGTTCGATTCCCGGTGGGGGGCCACGTGCGAAATGACCTTAGCTGTCGAAGCAATTTTAACAATAATGCTATTACTTCTGATCAAACTTCAATGCACGAATGCCAAAATTAGAGCCATCCTAACGCAATATGCCTGAGAGATAATTTTAGCAATTACATACATAAGATTACTGAATTTTCAGAACTAGGAAGGGGGAAGAGATATGTAAAGCGGAATGGGTATGAAGTGTTAGTGATATTAATCTTTTATTGGCAAATGGAATAAATCAATATCTACCACGTACATTGATAAAGAGAAAGGTAGTGTTAAATATTAGAAAGTGAAGAATGAGCTAACTAAAATCAGAGCTTTTTCAGTATAGCATCGACAAAACGTTTACATATCTACATCTACATAAGTACCCTGCAAGCCGCCTTCCGGCGTATGGCAGGGGGGTATCTCTATGCTCATATATATCTTCTATGCTCATCGGCCAAAACGATCGGCGGCGACATCGTTAAGAAAAACACTTGGTGAGTTACACAAAAAAATATTTATTCTTATGCACAGCCGGTTTCGTTACATCGTAACATAATCAGGTGGAGCATCACCTGATACGTAACTGGTTTATATGTATAAGAAGAGATTGTTCACAAAGGTTTCTACACCTCATCAAATATTTAACTCACTCCCAACGTCCTGCGTCCCCCAAAACCACGGCGCCCCAGCAATCTGCATGGATCGCCCGTCTCTGAATATACTCATATCATATCATTATCGTTATAACTTGTTTAAATTATCTGAGTACCCCAATAGTTTAATTCCATCGTGTAACTTCTCCAGTGTCCTACACTTAAAACTCTAAAACCACCAAGTTACATAAGGTGTGGTAAGTGTGGGCCATGTCATAGAAAGGAGACAAAAAGAAATTGTTTTCCATCTAGTCGAAGACGTCAGGATGACAGAGCTTTGAATAAATGCAACAACTTAGACGCCGAGTTTTTTCTAATCATGCTGCGACGTAGAAGCAATTTGAGAGAAAGGGAGAATGGTGGCGAGGAGAAAATGGAAGATGAGAAGGATTGCGGACGAGGAAAAAGAAAGATCTTTTCTGCTTGGAGACGATCCCTCCTCCCACCCACGCTCGTCATCTTTAGTTCCTCCTGGAGCCATTGTGGCGCTGTACGGAGGCACGACTCGTGGTCGACCCCCGCTCTTCCCATTGTTGCTCTCGTCCCCCGGATACGGTGTGGACAATGGCGAACTCGAGCCCGCAGGCGGGTTCCGGGGGAACAATACCTTTGCCCGGAATCCTCGCAGAACAACCGGAACACGTACGGAAAGCACGCACACCGACACGAAAAGCCACGTTTTGCGTACTACCTGGGATTCTTTAACAGCGGGGGAGGCATTGTTGGTAGTGAGGAGATCCCCTATCATCGCTCTTGGGCCCACTTCCCTCTAATGGCTCTGCGGTAATGCTTAAGTATGCATTGTGGTGCGTTGTGCTCTAGATACCAACCCTCTCACTCACCGCACATCCTTCTCCCCTTGCTATTCATGCGATCGCTTCTTTTAAGAGAACCGCGACTGATTCTCCAAACCCTCTCTTCATTTTGCTATCTTCGACGGCTCATGTCTATTTTCTGGTACAGTGCTTCCCAACCTGTCTACCCTTACGATTGAACTCACTTATGTTAAACTTCGCGGATTCATCATGAGTTATCTCGTAGTATCTGTTTCGAAATATAAAAATTCTATGTTTCAAAAGATGTAAAAATAACCGAAGTTTTTAATTAGAAGTATACGATGTTCTCGCAAATAGTCCGGCGAGGGAATATAATCTACATCTACCTTAATAATCTGCAAGCAGCTTTTCTGTGTGTAGCAGGGGAGTGAGAGTAATGAATGAACCTTCCACGTGGCTAGTAAGTCTTGGGACACCGATTGAGCACTATTCTATACTGAATTCATACTATCGTGGTCAAGGCGTGGGAGAGGCTAACTCGTCAGGCGACTCTCTCGTGTAAGGGTTGAATGCTAAGGTATTTTATTAATATTCGATGATTTATACAGAAAAATACGTACAGGAATTTCAGTGAGGAGACACTGATTAATACCTTTCTTCCTCTAATAAGTTGATCATTAACGACAGACACACGAAGCACTCGATTCGGCAAAATCAACATAGGAAAGTCCCACAATTCCATTTAACCGATAACCCTCCGGCAGGAATCAACAGTTTTAGTTAACCTAGACGTATTATTGTTATTTTAAGGTTTAATTGTAATTCAGTTGTGTGATGGTACTTTTGTAATTCTAAGGCGTGTACGTAATTTCGACAGTAATTTTCCGTCTATTCCTTAAAAAATATATTTTAGCGTTTTCTCCATATGTATTCTGATTTTAATTGATTTTTCCATGTTTTTCTAGAGTGAAATGTTGTATTATGTATATATTTTAGATTGTTTTTTTTTACTCTGCTTTCCTGGATTTTTCACCCTTCCACTCTGTAGAGGTGTTTTTTCGCAACGTAGGTTTTTTCTTTACCAATTTTATGGAACCAGATTTTACTAGATACTTCTGGACACCGTACATCCCACGAGCTTTCAACTACACGATCAATCCGGGTTACACCGACCTGCACGACCACTCTCAATTTTTGCTATTAATTAGTCCTTCCATGTAACGACATACGATGTTAGGAGGATAAGAGGCTCACATGGGCCTAGCCTCGCCAGGAAAAAACCACTTTAGGTAAACCTTAATTGATTTGCTTGTTTATCCTCCTAATTCACAATATATCACAATATATCAAGTCATAACTACAGATAACAATGGAAGGAATATCGATAAAAAATAATTAAAACGGCAATTTAAGGGCGTCTATTTTGAGGAGAGTAATTTATTTTATGCGTTACTTCTGGTTGTTTTTCAGAACTTAAGGGAATCCAACAGAATTTTGATCTAGATAGGTGAGTTGGTACTAAGACATATTCCGCCACATGATACTGGTGACTTGAAGGTAAATGTGTGAATGCAAAACTGAAATGAAATAAGACAATAATCAACCTCCGAGTTTCACATTGATCTAATAAGTGCAGAACTTTTCCTTTGTAGTAAGGCCGCCCTCCGTCGTTAGCAGATCCAGACGGGGGGGGGGGTGTTTGCTCCATTCTTTCCATTCTTAAAGACACGTATGATAAGCGATTGCCCCAGGAAACTCTAACTAAAGTTAACAGTGAAGTTTCCACCACTTAACATTTATGTACCATCATTACCATACCACTTCTGCAAAGTATCTAACATCGCCCCCAGAAAAGTTTCTATATCTGCCATTGGTCGCGCACCTATACTAAATAAATACTAACTCTCAATCTGAATGATATTACGAGTATCTGGACAGATATAGGCGATGTCTTGGGGATATCCATCATGTAGATGTGTAAAAATTACTATACCTTCCTTTCATTTTACAAAGTTGTCTTGGATGAGGAGAAAGTGTTGCTCGTAGAGACGTGCGCCTTAAAACCCAATGTTACAAAGGAGTGAAAAATACTAACATGACGGGGACTCAAAATATGGTTTCCAACTTCCCGAACAGGTATCCTAACCACTAAACTACCCAGCCGAAACAATCTCACACTCTTGGTGCGTTGCTTTGTCAGAAAGAAAGTGATTCTCCACATAGTACCAACTACCGTCATAAGTCCGCAACGAGGTAGCCGACTCACAAAGCGATATGTGAAACATCTATTAACAGAGTGGGATTGACTCGGGATGGCAGTTTAACACTAGAAGGACGGCGGGGGTCATTTGACCCAAAATCCGAGTTTGACATAAAGAAACTATAAGTAAAACATTTTTAAATTTCTTGAAACTTTTTGACTTTGTTTGATACCATCCAAAATATGATATGAAAAAATAAAAATCTTGCTATGAATGCTGGGAAATTGTTTACATCATGTTATACCTAGAAGGACGGGAAGGGGTCATTTGACCCCTAGAACTTTTAATTCCTTTATAAATATTTATTTGCCTTTTATTAGCCAAATCTTTAGCAGTTCCTCAAGAATAGACCTTTAGCTAAACAATTATGAGGTTTTT
>KZ308375.1:69728-152781 GCA_000376725.2 Ladona fulva
ATAATTATCAACATTAATAAGTTGGTAACCCTGCTTAGAAGTGAATTTTATAAATCAACAAATGCCTTATACCAATTTGGCGGGGCCAAAAGCTGCATATTAGAAATTTACATCGCAAAATTCGAAAATTTTTCCCGCTCTCGTTTTTGTATGAGATTTGTTCCTGAGAGTGAACGAGTGCTTTTCTATGTTTGTTATCAGATGCAATAGAATTTTTTATTAAAATATTACTGACTTTTTTTATTACATCGGACCTTCTACTACATATTTCTAAAGTATGAGGTTCATAGGTCTAGTTTTACCACGAAAAGTTTTCTACAATATGATAGACTGTAAATTTAGGACATCAGTCCGCGTTTTGTTTAATAAATAAAAATTTAAACAAATGAAAAGGTAAAAAACGTCATAATTATTTAGCTAAAGGTCTATTCTTGAAGAACTGCTAAAGATTTGGCTTATAAAAGGCAAATAAATATTTATAAAGGAATTAAAAGTTCTAGGGGTCAAATGACCCCTTCCCGTCCTTCTAGGTAGGGCGAAACTCCCGTCCTCCTAGTGTTAATGGTTTGAATATCTGCCGGACAAGTTGGAGACCTGGTTCGAATCCCAGCCAAGTCGATATTTTTCTCTTCTGTTTATCCTGAGATTATCTTGTAGAATCCGAGCAAAAAATTAAGTACGATAAGTTAAGTACGATATATATCCTGTAAGATGTTCCTAGATAAGATATATTCCTTATGTGTACGCTAAAGACCATAGGAAAAATATTGGGCACGCCTTAGATGTACGTCCTCGGGAAGCACTCAAATCCTCCAGAGAGCTGAAGACAATCGGCGTTTTGTCACCAATAAGAAGCTGCCAGAGAGGAAGAAGAGTACATGGGGAAGGAAAAACACGGAAAGGACGCATTTCTCGTCCGGAATCAATCCGTCAAAAGTGACCTGTCTTTGTCTTCCCATACTGTCTCCACTCATTTCCCTCTTTTCCTCCTGGCAAAACTTCCCCCGATCGAGGTTCCCCAATTTGCAATAAAAAATCCATTCCGGCATGTCAATTTGGCGAATTTAATGCCGGTGGAGGAGAGCAGAAAAAAGCTGTTAGTGGTCCTTAGAGGTGGGAAGAGGGTCTTTATGGGGAAAGATGGAGGGGCGACTGTGCACAGTGGGAAGAGGTGAAGGGACGAAAGAGCGTAGGACGGCGAGAAGCTTTGGTTAAGCCACTAGGGGAAGCAATCCCTTTCAGATTCCCTTTCGTATCTGGGCATTATCTACGGAATGCCTGGTCTTCACACCACTGAACTATGGCGGCGGGATGAAATCTTTTCTGTCAATTGAAATTACGAAATAAACATGCAAAGTCGTAGCTATGGTGCCTGGTACCAGGGTGCAGGACGTTTTTATAACATCTGATTATTAAGTTTCATCTTGAAAGCTGAAAAAGTTGGTTTGTACGGAAAGTTCGTGAGGAATACCTAAGAAAATTTAGAGACAATTACAGCGTTTGTATGCATCCTTTTTTGAAAACGTAAGAAACGCTTTGTTCCACAACTTTATCCCATCTTTCTCACATCTTAAAATTCCATCCTTCCGTTGTCTAGTGATATAGCATAGTGATTGAAATAACAGAAAATGAAAGAAGAAGAAGCCTTCTTTACACAAACCTTAAAAAAAATTCTGCTACCACCATGTAATAACAAACGTGTTCATTGTCAAGTAGCGTGAGGTTGAGCGTTTCCTTATCAATTGGTTTGTTGTCATTCGAGACATTATTGTAGAAAGTTTTAATGATAACGTTTTAATTCTACATTGCGTTTTAATTCTGAAAAAACCTCTAGAAAAAACAGAAAAAATTATAAAGAGCAAATTATTATGAACTGTTCACTTAATGGTAAAATACCCATTCTAATACTTCTGATTTCATTAAATGACAGGAGAAATACATGTAATGCGGAATTATGGAGCAAAATGGAAGGACACACAACTTCCATTGCCACTTGAGAGGCGAAAAATTGCCTCAAAGATAGAGGTTAAGAGTAAGAAATATAAGTTATGATTTGGGGAGAGGGTGTGTCTCTTCAAGCGAAATGAGGTTTTAGACTAAAGATACTTAGGAGGTTTTCCCTTAGAATATACCCAAAAAGAAACATTACGGAGTAAATAATTAATATCCTTAGATAGGAAAAAATTGGAAGTGTTAGTAACCTATGAAGTAACTAGAACTGGTTAGTAGCCTATGATGTATTGATACTAGGAGATATATGACAATTCGGTCAGAAACACTTCTCATAGGCTAAAGAACCCCTAAAATTGCTTCTAACTAAAATTGTTGCTTCACGAAGCAGCTAAAATACTATTGGTATACACTTAGCATTTATTTATTTGGGCAATCACCTATGTATACTTAATATATTTATATACCTACATCTATGAGATGATTCATAATCCAAATAAGTAATTAAATTTACGGAGTTGGTTTAAATGGTGTATTTCTGATAGACAATGCTTCTAGTAAGTAGCTTACTAGAAGTATATACAGGTATATTTATAACATATACACGTAGATAATGATAGTATTAGTACCCCAAGGATACTTATTTGCGGACCTCCGGATATCTATGTGGGTAACGCGTTCGAATTCGATGAAAACGGTCCTGAAATGAAAAGTTCCTTGTTGAGGCTCACTTTCAAAATTACTGCTACTTATTTGTAGCATTATCTATCTGAAATCGTGGCCGGACAATTGAGCACTCGACATGACATGAGCACTTGAGCGCGTCTCACAATTAAACGTAAAAACTACGTTCTATTAATTATTGACAATCTGACGGATGGGGTAATTTGTCAAATACTGTTATTGTTATGTTCTTCTTTGTTTAAGAGATGTAACTATAACGGTATTTGTTAATAATCTATTAAATTTTGTCGGCACATTTCGTTTAAATTTTGTCGGTTTCTGAGAGCACGTCAGTGAGACGCGCTCAATTGTCGCGGAAACATCTAAAACACACCATTGCTGCTGTTGTAACACATCCTTGCTGCTGTTTCCAGAACATATCTTACTCGGCCGGTACGGATCACCGGCTAAAGAGGATTTAGGAACGTTTTTATACCTAAAATTCATTAACAGCCGTGTTCCAATTTCTTTACTGACTGGAAAGGTCATCGTCAGGTTTGATGGGACAGGCAGCCAGTATGTTTGTATTAGAGAAATGAGTCATTGTATTGGGTCGATTCTGGCTGTAATTGAATCGCATGAAATAAATACTGTTAACGGCAATTTTTTTCCAGAATGGTCCACATAGTAGAAAATTAGGAAATGCTACTTTTGACGATGCTATCTCTTAAAATTTCTATCTGACATATCCAACAACCCCAGGAGCATTAGTCTTTTTCATGCCTTTCTCGAATATCTTGAGTTAAAGTGAACCTAAGTTAGCTCGGTTTTCGCACATTTATTTCCCGAAGATCTTTTACTCTCCTTCCATTCCAACTCCTCCCTCTTTATGTTACGTCCCTCTCCCCTTCGTCAACACCACCACGGAGGCGATAAGTTTTATAAATCGAATTGACGTGCCACAATGTGGCTATTGGGGGATTCGGTGAGTGGGAGAAGCGATTTCTTTAGCCCCTCTGGGCCTTTTTCGAATTCTCATCCCCGCAAAAGTAGATTTCCGAAGAGAAAGATCCTTCTTTTTCTTAAAAAACCTTATGGGGGAAAAATCCTCCAAATAGAACGTCTTACTTCCCTTCTTGAGATAAATCCCCAAGATTTTTTCCCCTACTGGTCTTCTGCGATCTATTTTACGTTAGAAATTCTCTAGGCTTGGGAAACTATTTCGTGGTTCGCTGGCAATTTACATCGCTAAGATATAAGTATCTTTTACCATCTGATAATCTATTACTCAACCATTTTATTATTATTATCATCATTATTATTATAGAACACTTTATTCGGCGAGGTTAGGCCCATGTGGGGCTCTCTTACACCTAACCTCTGCAGTCATACATTTACATAGAATTTCAGAGATTAAAAATTATACAAAAAAAATACATTAAAAAGTAAAGGACAGGGTTGCGGGGAAAAACTCCTCGGCTGAAGGCTTTCAGAGAAAAACCCACGGTGCGGGAAAACGCTCACATAAGAAGGGGAGCGAAAAAAACCCGCAAAAACATAGATAGTAATGAAATAATAAAATCGTAAAATCAGGTGTAATAAAAAAAAAAATGAATTCAAATGTCGGCATTTCTGTCCCGTCCTATGATGGGGTTCCATGGAGAGTGCATGGTCTTCTACTACGGGTGAGGTCTTGTGCCTGAAAATAATTAATGAGGGAGAAAAGAAGACGGAAAGAAAACGGTATATTGCGGATGGCTTTCACTTGTGTGTGTTTTTTTAACACAAAAAGAGAAGAATAAGATGATCAACTACAATTGTTAAGCTTGGTAAATAATATTCTATATTTAAGTATTATATATTAGTAATTAAATAAAAATAATTTTAGTAAAATAGGAAATATAAACTAACATTAAGGTAAGTAATAGTAATCAATTCAAAGTTATTGTAAACATGATAATATTAATAATAATATAAGCTATCAGATCGATGGCAACAACGTTAATAGTGTTAGTATAAGTGTGGGAGATACTTGGCATTGATGTGCTGTGAAATTGATTCATATTGTCCTTGTTCAGTAGCATGTTTGAGACTGTGTGTCTGAAGGAATTAAATGACCTTTAATGTTGGGGTTGGGTAGATCATTCCAATACCTAGCTCCGAGAACAGAAAGATTTAGAACAAATTTCCGTTCTGTGGGGGGGGATTGTGAGCTTACCTGATGAACGAGTTCCGAATGTGTGTGTACTGTTAAGACCATTAAAGTAGGAAGAGAAGTTTTAGGGAGCTGATGACGAAAATCCTTGATAATAGTTATAACACCACTTTATTTCTTGAGTAAAGAAGCAGTTGATAAGGGGATCAGGAAAAGATGTATAAAATCCGCGGTGGAGGGGTTTACATTGGTGTGAAATATTTTGCTTCATGGATGGATCCTAAGAATGGTGGACATCCTAATCATAAGATTAGGTACAGCATAGCAAGAAAAAGTGAGCTGGGTAGATAGAGAAACAAACGCGGAGTTGCTAGAGATGTTGGAGGAAGAGAGGGTTTCGATGAATGCAATTAAAGTACAGTAGAGGAAATGGGTGAGTCAGCGATAATAACGTATCCAAATCTGAAGTCACCTTGAATTAGATAAAGCTGAATCGTTTCAAATATAATCTACAGAGGAGGCCGTGATATTATGAAAATTCATCATATAAAACAGATGTATACTTTTTCCACAGATAATTTAATAACGGAACAACCGGTTTCGGCTACTTAGCCATCGTCAGGTTCACAGAACACTCTATATATCTGAATCGTTTCATTTTAAACATCTGAGATGGCAACTTACATAAAAATCAAAATATAAACGACAGATAAATGACAGTGAAAATGGAATGTTTTATAGAAATAGACTGCAGAACCGTTCCTTAATTACCGATGGGGTGATCAAACAAGAATTATGCACTATTCTTGAATGTATATTATAATGTATTTTGAACGTAGATAGAGCAGAAGATAATCTAACTCCACTAATCTTAGCATCATTTTGTTGCTAAACGGTCCAGTTAAGTTTTATTATACGAATGGACTAACGGAATATATAATGACGAAACGTTCAGAAAAGCACAAATGTTTGCCGTTATTTCGATGAATACCTCTGCACTCTCCACAATATACCCATTTTTACCAATAACCCATTTTTTAAACATGTCTTGTAAGACGTAGCGGGATTATACCGGCCCCTGAAAGGTGGGCATATTTTCGTTGTCAAGGCCCCTCCCCTGACTGCGCCACTGGTACGTACGTAAATCTGTATTATGTTCGCGCAGTAAATAAAAAAACTAGCATAAGTTATCGCTAACATCTAATTTCATAATGTATTACCAATCAGTGACTATTGCAATAATTTAACGAAGATTGTTACCCCCGAGGATTTAAAGAAATCTTGAAAATTAAAAATTCAAATGCTAAAAGAGACAGCATAGAAGAATTTAATTTAGCGGAGATTTGTTTTGGAAAAGAAAGATGTAAAGCAATAACATTATGCATCACATTCGTCATTCCCCGTCCATGATAACAACCTTTACCATAATTAGGTCCCTCCTTTGGACACAAATCTACTTGTACATATTATGTGTTCTTCTAATTACATGAAGTTCACCAGTTTTAAAAATGTGACTTATAGTTATGTAAAACATCCCTACAAACGGGTGATTTTTCTATGGCAATAAAAATTGGCGAGAAGGAAGCTCATTAGTCTTACTTCAGGCCCCCTCCAGAGTAATCCTCACCTGCTTACAGTCTGAACTAGGTCCTGATTAAATCTAAATATGCATCAAATTTTGGGAAAAACTTTTAATAGTTTCTTAAGAATGGGTTGAATAGGAATTAAATTGATCCATTTCAGTTTTGCCCCGATTCGACGAAGTACCTTTCTTATTTTTGACGAAGCCCCATTGACGGTAACAGTATTTTCTTTATTCGCCAAAATTTTACCTAAACTTTCGATAACGATTCCATCATAGGTCATAGCATAATAATAATATTTATTAATTTATTAATAACACATTAACATACATCACAAGGCCAATTACGGTTGACAATCAACAATAATAAAATTGATCAACAATAATATAAATAATATAAACAATAAAAAATTAAAGAAATCACAGTTACAGAGAGCCAAATCAGTCTCTTGCAGCCATATTTAGGATTGATTTTAGAGGTAGATAAAATGGATCGAAGTTTTTATTGGAAGATAAAGAATTGAAAATTGAGGGTATGCGGAAGAAGAGTGACCGTTTTATTATTGGAGTATTCAAAGAGAAGATATCAGATAGGCGAGTTGTTCTTGAAGGAATTCCTTCAAAAACTTTCTTCCGTATTAATACGGAAAGAGAAAAGAGAGATTAGAAAAGGTGAATCAACCTTGTTGTTGATCTCATATAATATCTCAATATCATAAAACCAAAAAGAGAACGTATAGCCCTACGATAAGAAAAGTTAGCAATCAAATTGCTTCTCCTTAATTTTATAGTTTTGCTTTTAAATGAGCAAAATAACGAGTAGTTATTTCTCCAGCGAAGAAAGGGATAAAAAGAAGCAGTTCCTCCTACCACAAAAGTTTAGGTAAATTCACATGTACAATATTTTTGGGTGCTAATCATTTTATACAATATTTTCTGGGCTTTTCCATCTTTCAATAAATATAAAATATCAATCCACTTTAGTAACACCTCCATTGCGATCACGAAGCTTGAGAAAGCAAGAAAAATGTAGATGCTATTGATAAGCAGGACAAAGACCGACTGGTTCGTCGTGCCACTGCGTGTGGGCCTCTTATCCAACGACGATTTACGTGTACTTCAGTACTTTCAGTGTTTTTTGGATTCTCTCAAAGGATTTTGTATCTCTTGTAAATCTTCGGTAGGATAACTGTAAATGATTTCTATAGGAATTCGCATTTTCAAAGGCTTCATTTGGGAATAGTTTGGGAATTAAACATCGCTCAGTGGGCTAGAAGCGAAAAATTATTACTGTCAAAAGTGCCGCGACAACTAAGGTAATTTCGCACGTGAGCCCCAACCGGGAATCGAACCCGGGACCGCTCTCGCCGAAGTCGAACGCGTTGCCCACTTGGCTTTCCGGGAGCCTCTAGATTCGAAAAAAGCTGGCCAAAAATACAAAAATGGTTATAAGAGTGAAACTTTGAAACTTCGCATGGCTACTATTGAATAAGTAGTAGTAGTAATGTTAAAAGTGCTTCGACAACTAAGGCCATTTCGCCCGTAGGCCCCCACCGGGACTCGAACCCGGGAACGCTTTCACCGAAGTCGAACGTGTTGCCCACTTGGCTAACCGGAAGCCCCTACTCTTGAATAAATTCTGAATACAACTATGCAAGTCATTCACGTTAACTTCAACACATCACAATGATACAGGGGGGTCAAACTTGACAATGTTTTGTGAAAAATGCCGGTCTTCGATTTTTCGCGAAATTCTTCAAATTAAAGCAGATGCTGAACCCAAATGAGGAAAATTATCGGGTAAAACCTAATGTCATGCTATAAATCTGACCTTTTTTCTATATTATTGACGATCTTAATGACCATAGTGGAATATTTGCCTACTTTATGTAACTAAATGCTGGACCCTTATTTTAGAGCAAATTTTTACCTGAAGCAAGGAAAATAGTAGAAACAGACATCGATAGACACGGGCCTACTTATTCTACGGAATTCTTTGAAGCTTTCTGCAGAGGAATCTGGAATACATTCTTAAAACAGTTTGTGACGCCGATGATAAAACGGACTTTTCAACATAGCTGAAAGGGCCAAATCCGTGCGGCTGAGTGCCGCCCTCCATGGCGATCTCAGCTTTGAGAAGAATAACGGACCAATACGCTTCTCGTCGGTATGTTTTTTGATCGATGTTATTTTGGTCAACTTTTTCCTATTCTAGTCCACTGTGCATCGGCATCGTTTAGAATTATTCCTGGTGGGTGCCTACGCGCGAAATGACCTCAGCTGCCGAAGCACTTTTAACAATACCACTATTACTAATCGTTTAGAATCAAAATCCAGGCACCTAGATTTCGATTCTAAGTGATGTGGTGGATCTCTGTTTTGAGTATTTGAGAATAAATTCGAGCATTTTTGAATTTCTCTTTTTAAGACAGCCGACTTTCGGCGCACATTGGTCGTCATTCCTGACTAAGGGTGGCGAAACCGACTCTAGGGAAGAGAGGGTTAGAGAGAATCTCTCCCTACCATAAAGAAGCGTTGCGTTAATTTGTTGAGTGCGACACCTTCCCTCCCTCATTCCCAAAGTGATTACATCCCCTTCAAGGGATAACGCGTTACATACAATAAACTTTTTCATCTATTAAGGGAACGCTTGGAGCCAAGCTGAAGGAAGGTGCACATTAATGCTTTATTTCTTACCGTAAAAATGTTGTTTAGGTTATATCACAGAGACCAGGAGACTCCAGCTGCAATTCAGTAGAGGGAAAATAGGTTTTTATTACGAAGGTAACCTGAAGAATAACGATGTTAGGCTGACGACAAAGGCTTCTTTTTTAAAGGAATAAGAATAACTTGGTGATGATGGCTTGATGCCGAAACCGGTCGTCTAATAAATATTCTTGTGGAGATCGCCAAGTTTTTCTTATTCCTTCAGAATGTGTATCCACGAAGTCTAGCCAGAGAAGATAGCTTCTTTTTTAATTTGTTGCCGAGGTGTTCTATAGCAGTGATCTTATGATCTAGCTGTTATAATATAAATTATAATAGCTTTATATAAGCTAGTTCTGTAATTTTTTACTTCCGCTGCTGGGTGATGATTAATCGAACTTTCTTCTTTCTATAGGCATTTACATGCAAAATTTACGTAAGATGCACACTAATTCCTGAGTTGGTATCTGGAAAGATAAAACTTTCAATATCTACTTATCTTTCAATATCTACTTATCTTTCAATATCTACACCAGTAACGCCCGATTAAAGTGATTACTTGACATGAATAATGTTTTATCGAACTGATTATCTGCTTTTAACGTGTTAGATTATACTGTTGATTTATCTAAGGCCCTAAGAAATACATTTCGTCGATTTGATTATTGTCAGATTATTAATTAGAATCTAGTTAGGGTAGTGAATAAAGCAATGTTCACTCTCCGGTGTCAGTTACTACGCAAACTACTTAAGTCGAATCTAGATTATTCGATTAACTTAACATTAATTATTAAATTGTTTTTTACCTAGTTTGAGAATTGTTGATAATACTATGTAAGTCTTCAGGAATACAACCTTAAGTTCCTTTAGGTTACTTTGGCACAGTCAAGTGAGCTCACAAAGCGCATTTAAGTAAAGCCATTAGAATAACAAAAGAATGCTTCCCTTTACTTTTCTAATGGAATCAGGATTTGAAAGATACATCCACTTTAAAGCTCCAGCATTTTATTCGAAGCAGAAAAGAGAACTAGAGTTACAATTCAACTTCCACAGAAATAGTTACTAGAATCTTATAGATTCTAGTAACTATTTCTATTTATAATCCCTTTCAAAGTTTTGTTGGTAGTATTTAGCGGCACCCAACTAACTGCTCCAAATGCAGATCACCTTTGGGTATTCCAAATTCCGTCGTATGTGTGAAGAGCATTCAGACCAAAGATCGGTATGAGCGTCAACCTGGCACCACTCATACCTTAGTAACTTTCATATTGTCACAGCCACGAGACAAAAGTAAATGAAAAATACCTCAATCCTAAACCAAAATAAATGGCAAATACAAGGTAAGAGATACGAATAACTTAGCGCGTCAAGGCTTGCTAGAATAACTCCCGGACGAAAAAGAAGCCTATCAGGACTGGGACTCCAACCAGGATCTTTCACATCCGGGCGGCTGCTCTCACCAGTTATCTTTTCAGAAGATTCAGACATGACTAAGCGGCATCGTCCACGGCCAACGTCCTCTATGAGGCACCGTCCTCTGATGATGGATAACTTGGCAATTTTCTAAGGCGTGAGTCTAGGATGATTCCCAAGGAAGTGCGCTGGCATAATTCCCACCTGTCAGGTGCAAGATGCGGGTTCAAGTCCCGTTCATGCGATTTTCCTGGGAAATGGAAAATATTCCAAACAATATTAGCAGGAAACCACAATCTTTTCCAATCGAGGAAATTGCTGCCCTAGAATATAAGCATAGGAAAACCACTAATTTTGACTTGCGATATTCGGTAGTATACGAGAAGAAAGGAGTCACCACTTTCCAAATAACGTTAACGGCATTAAATATTGCTCACGCGGAAATCATGCAGGAAGTAGCAGGAGACAGCATACGTAAATTTAGACAGCATGACGCTCTCGGACTTGAGGTTCTCGTGAAAACGGCGCCATAGCAGAAAATATTTACGGTAAAGAGAATCCGAGAGAAATGAACCGCTTATTTTCGTTGGATAGAAAAGTGGGGAGACCTCGGTGACGTGTTTAATAAAGTTGAGTGGGTTTAGGAGAAGCTTCTCTCCACCTTCCCTTGCATCCCATTCTTTCGTTTTGCTTCAAATGTATCTTTCCAGTCACCAACTCCCATTGTTACTCACCTCCTCTTGTCTTTCGTTCCTTAACCATACTTCTTAGTAGAAGTAAGTTCTTAGTAGAACTGTGTAGCGAAGAGGTAGTTTTGGGGGTTCAACCCCCCCCCATGAGAACGGAAACAACGATAAATGAAAGCATGCCTTCGTGATTATTAATATTAATTCTATTTTCATTAGTTTCCATGACATGAAAAAAGTCTGACTGGACCGGGACTCGAACCCGGGTCTCCCAATTGTCACCACAAGAAGTTTCATCAAAATTCCCGGACAAAAGTGAGAGCTTCTCCTTGTTAGACGAATTATCACTCAAAACAAGGGGCTGCAAGGGGAGAATCTGATCCAAAGAAAGCGAAGACAATTCCATCTGTTGATAAGGTTATGGCGTCAGTTTTTTGGGATACACGTGGAATAATTTTCATTGATTATCTTCAGAAAGGAAAAAGAATCAACAGCGAGTATTATGCAAACTTATTACAGGGTCTGAACGGGAAAATCGAGAAAAACGGCCGCAGTGGGTGAAAAAGAAAGTTAATTAAAAACGGACAGTTCGCACATCCGTTATCGCGATGGCCAAAATCAATGTGTTGAAGTTAAAATTGCTTCCTCAAGCACCCTATTTGGCAGATTTAGGCCCCTCGGCTTATGTTCTCTTTCCAAACTTGAAAAATTAGCCCGGAGGTAAAGATATGCCAACAATGGGCATATTCTTCTTCCACCACCATCTGATCTGCGTTTATTTTGAGGAGTTCCACGGTCCTCGCTATAAACAGGATATCGAAACTAATGAAAAACGTTGGAAAAAGTGTACTGAGCTAAAAGGACTATGCTGAGAAATAAACATATTTGTTCCCAAATCTTTTGTGGGTTTCTTTGTTAGACCCGGTACTTTTGGGACAACCCGTATAAACACCCCCTTGTTTATGTGTGTAGTACTATTGGAAAGCATGAAAAATACCATCTCGCTCAACGAAGGTAACTCTGGATCGAATTATCCGAGGTTTCAAATGTATTTTTTCTAAATGTATCTGGAATTTTTTGAAAGTCGAAAAAGTTATTTTGGGAGTAAAACCTTGCCATCATTTACCTCTTTGGCTCCTTGCGCGAATTCCCAATCCCATAATCCTCCGCTCCATACTCCATCTACCCCATCCTTCCCATTCCCTCCACCTACGAGCGCCCGTAACCTCGTCGCCTTTCGACCTCACACGTAGCTCCGTTCCCTTGGAAACCATCGCCTCCAAGTCCTTTGATTGGCCGCTCCGCTTTGCCCCTTACCGTGGCTCCTCCCGCCCTTTGCCCCCGTTTCGCCCCCGCATAGCCCCGCCCACGACTTGCGCCAACTTTCCTCTTCCCCTTTCCGAAAGGGCGTTGACGGGGTCGTGGCCCCGCGAAGAAGAGCGCCCCGGCGGCCAATGGCAGCGCGCCCTGCGATGCTCAATTGTCGCCTATCTCTTTCCGTTTGTGGCGCAGAGGGCAGAGGTGAAGGGGGAGGAATCGCGGGGGCGCGGCGCCCGAATTGGGGAGGGGAGGATCGAAGGGCGCCGGAGCAGGGGAATCTGCAATAGGGTCGAGTGTTAATTCAGGCCAAAAGATACGTGTTTTGAGGTTTATTTTGGGAGTCGCCAGCCCTCTTGTAATCACCAGGAGTTACTGAAAAAAGAATTTAGGTGCACTCGATGATACGGCGTAAAATGTCTGGGTTGCGAAGAGAAATTCGTATTTCCAGGAGAATGATCATGCTAAGATATACGAGTAGAAGAGTAAGTTGCTTGCTACACTGATGTATACGAGAAGATGAAAACCTTTTAAAGAAGAGAAGCTTAAAACGATGATATTAGCCTTAGGCATTTACGGCAAAAGAGTAATGCAAGTAAGTTCATCGTCGACACTAGGTGGATTTGCGTAAATATGCTTGATATTCCGAGTAAACAATGTTGTACATGTTATATTTTTACATTCTACTCTTTTACCAAATCTCATTTTCTGTAAATATTCGATCGTGAAATTTTTGCATAATATTTGTATTCTTCTTTTCGATTGATTCCAAATTCTTACCTTTCAGAAATGTGCTAAATCGGCGCATTCTGACCAAGGTTAATGCTGGACAAATTAACGAGTACATAATAATTAAATTCAAAGAAATAGAATCAATATGTTATGCTGCGATCCTAAATATATTTTAAAATGTTGTCTGGAATGTATGTAATTATAAGCTAAATCAAGATTTTCTTATTTTCCTCGACCCGATAATACGCAGTGTTGTTACTTATGGCTCTTTCCCTCATATGAACGGGGATTTCGATTCCTGGAAAACAATAAAAAAAACGAGATTAAAATTGGGCTGCCATTGGGATAATGCTTACTTTAAAAGATGAAGGTATACGCTCTTTGCTGAAGAAAAATTGTTAATATTCAGAACAAATGAAAAGTTCTATAGCGTCAGTAATAATTTTCAAATTATTAAGAATTGATAAGAGATATACATTGAATCATTAAAAAAATTGATTTTATATGAACACCAGTAATATATAAAGGCCG
This sequence comes from Ladona fulva, assembly GCA_000376725.2. Taxonomy (NCBI): domain Eukaryota; kingdom Metazoa; phylum Arthropoda; class Insecta; order Odonata; family Libellulidae; genus Ladona; species Ladona fulva. The sequence continues at coordinate 83,464 of KZ308375.1, forward strand.
GATAGACTATCTACCTCCAGCAGAAAATTTGTGTTTGAAATTAGAAAGACTTGGGTTGTATGAGATTTTTAATTCCATGCGCATTAAGACACCACGAATATTGTTTCTTTTATAGGTATGTAAACAGAATGAACTCAAGGAAGAATCACTTCATGGCTGTTGACAGTTTATAAAGAAAACATTTCGATACTGAAAAAGAAAGAAAAACTTCGATATTAAATCAGATACACGTCTTGCAAACGATCTTTTGATATTTATTTCAAAGAGCGCGTTCATTCTGACTCATTTACGATTATACAACTTATAAAATTGATATAAAAAGAAAAAAATGTTATCGAATTACACCCATTTACTACTTAATTACTTAATGAACGTAGTCCGTCAAAATACAATCTACGGCGAAAATTCCAACTCTGCAGACAGCTTCTATAAAAATATGGACAACATTTGCGAATATTTTTGCATGTACGCCATTAGTTTCGTGATATTTTTTCTTACGCGTCATTTCAATTTTAATAGTTAAATGTAATGTGCACGAGAAATGAGACATACGCCTCCAGACAAACCTCATAAATAATACTACTTTTTCCATTATCTTCAGAAGCTCCCAGAGTTTCCTTGTGAAATTTAGGATTCATCACTTTATAATAAATTATTTCGTTCGATAAGGAAATTACTATGAAACAAAACAATCCAACCCAATTAATACTCTCAAGAGCAACAAAAGAAACCATATTTTACGGTTCAGTAGAAGTCATTAGGAAAACTAATATAATTTTTTCCCAAAATCGAGCAAAGGCTGCTCTTATGTATTCTACCTAAACTAAATGTTGTAATCGATGTACTGATGATTTCCGTGTTAATTGCTTCAAGACTAAGAAATATTTAATTCTATTGCGTCTTTACCTAACTTTTTCATCTTAATCAATTTCACGGAGTATTGCAAGGTTCCACGAAGTGGAATTAAAAAGCATTATGCAAAGATTTCACGGTATTTTATAGTTATGAACAACAGCAAATTCGGGCTTTTTACTTGGTATTGGTGACGGTATTTTGTATTACGTATTTATCTGAAGATTTATAATCAAATCACAAGCAGCGACTTGTATGTTTATTACTCTTTTAGCCGTTAAGATCTACTCTAATACTTTGTTTTTTTGAGTTTTTTGTAAATATTATTTTTCCTCTCCTTTCGGGTTATAGACATAATTTTCTTTATTTTAAAATTTACCTATTACTATCAGTAAATTATGCACGTTTTTCACTCCCTTTTGTGAATGTTTACCTCAGTGGAAATTTTTTCCTAAGCTCTTGACGTAGGTTTTTTTTTATCCACCAACAGTATCTTCCTTTTTCCTCTTTTTTTACTGCTCTATCCTCTTGTTAAAATTAAATTTAAGAGAGGAATTCGCAGTCCCAATATCGCCCGCAATAAAGAAGTTTCTATTTTACTCTAATATGAATAAAAATATTCGTTCTTAGAGGAAAAAACTACGTGTTGCAGTTCCAAATTTCACTCCACATCATTAACCATGTATCGCTAAATCCGAGAGCTATATCGAGTAACGCGAAAGGCACGCTTAACTCATTTGTGCGTGTCGCGTTAAATATACGACCTCGCAAAGCGAGTAACTTTGCATATCCACAACCGCGACGCTTGCACTCCGAGGAGAGAGAGTCGCTTTCCTCGGAAAAACTTCATCCAATTAATTGCGGAGGCGAAAAAAGCTTGGTACATTCATTAGGAGGGGGACTCAGGTGGGGAAGTTTCGCATCTGCTTCTCTCTCATCAGACTCCAGTGCTCGGTCACAAAAGTGAGAAACATGGTCGCAGCTCGACACTCCTGGCTAACGTCCCACGATACACCGTGGATGGGGGAGCAGTTGTCGGGGGAGAGCTGTTGGGGCCACTAATGAGTTTTAATGGGCGAAGTTTCCATGCACATGAGAGGGAAAAGAGAGATTGCTTCGTCCCTTGAATTGTTCATGTTCAAGCTCGCTGTGGATTTGGATGGGTGGAGGGCGAAAAGGGCGCTAGTGTCGCAGGTAGCGAGTTGAATGGTAGGTGAGCGGGATTTGAGAGAATTGGGACTCCGGAGCTCTTGGGGAAAAACTCGGGCCAGAAATTTTCTGACCGCGCCTCAATTACGTAAATGAGAATCTGGAGTCGTGAGTCTATTTCGTCGACTTCGCATGCGTAAAACGACATGATTCACCTCTCAGCTGGTTGGCAGGCAAAGTTGCCGGTAACTGTGTGTCAAATGAAGGTAACGTAGGAGATTTAACCAACAACTAAGTAATATATAATGTCTGTCAGTAAAGTATTCAGCCCGAAGGCTGGTTGGGACTTCATCCCATCTACCATCAGCCACGAAGGGAAATGAGGCTTATCAGGCAAGATGAAGAGTGAGGTAGTTGACCTTTGCTGTCCTCACTGAGCCAGAAAGCTATATCAGAACAAGCCCACGTTAGTGAAGCGCTATGACTCTACGAGTAACACTTTTTTTGAGGAGAAACATTAATTAATGCTATTATTCAGCATAACGAATACCTCAGTAGCTAACATATCATCACAAGACTAAGACAAAAGTATATAAAAGATAATCTAAGACTATAACCTACGGGTAGCAATACAATAGATACTGGAGTACTTACCAAAGTATATTTGAATAAATGTTGACGAGGAAGGTAAGGAATGCCGGAAAAGTAAGAGGATGAAATGTAATAGCGGAAAAATAAGTTGTTCGTAAAAAAAAAACGGGATAAATATTTTTCTAGACGGAAAATGTCGCTGTATGTATGGCAATGCACGTGCGTTGGTGGTCGCCTAATTTCAAATTTCAGTTGCTTATTTTGCATAAACAAAGGCGTATTGAGTTGAACAGCCGGACAGGTGTCTGTTATTTTTGTGCAAGGAACGTGTCCTGGAAGTTTCGTGTGAATCCGCGTGGCACAAACCTGACGTGTTCCTTGTCAGTTGCGCTACCACTGATACAAGGTATGTTACCACTCATAACATAAACTAATTTTAATACTTGAAAAAAAGCAGATGTTGTAGAAGGTGTATTACAAAATATACGAAAGGGAATGTTGAAAGCTATTTTTAAACAGATTCACCTGATTATTCTTTTCTGTAGAATGACTACAGGCTTCAGCGTATATATACGCAGCTCCCCAAAATTCTAAACCATAATTTACACACGTATGTACTTATACTTTTAATGGATATAAAAACCTTTTTCCGAGCAATATACTGGACGATTAGGAGAACCGTTATCCGAGTGAGTAGTTAAATTTAATAGCCCGTTAACTGGGATTCCAATTTAACGAAATTCATAATCACAGGAGATTTTCTACCAATTTTATTCTAGTTCACCCTTTCGTGTAGCTGAGTTAATCAATATTGACATTTCCAAACACTGAGACAATGAACAGGAAAAGTATGAAGATCACACAGTAAAGCGGGTAATTGCATTTCCCTTACTGAACGAGTAGAAACGTCGGTGCCTATCGATCGTATGGGACAGGAAAGAAAGAAGGCGATTCGTCACCGGATGTGCCCCCTCTGGGTGGCTCAAGACAGCTTCTGCGATCCCACGGTAGATAGCGCACCCGACACAATCGAATGGGACGTGGAGTGGGGGTGGGAATCGACAAAAGAAAGTCGCAAAGAGAGCGGGTACGGTGCGCCCGATGGCCCGCGATGACCTATGGAAGGAAGTGGGCTACATGCACGCCACCTTGGCCAGGTGATGACCTCGTCGCTGACCCGGATGGATTGCGTCATAAGCTTTGTCGAACAACTTCTCTCCCTTCATCAAACAGGACCCCACCCCTCGGCGATAATTTTTCTGGGTCCTCCTGTCAGTCGAGTATTTTTAACAACAGAAACACTGATTGAAAGGACTGATAGACTGTTTTGAATTTCCTCTCACTGAAATATTGACGAATCGGGACACGTTTCCGACTCTTTTTTTCGACACGTTTCCGACCGAAAATCTGTAACTCTGAAGACAACTCTAAAGGAAATGGAAGTGAGGCGCTATTCCTTATGGGGTTCGTCATCGGGAGCGCATATATAAACGGCTGTGAAATAATTTTTTAGATTTTCGAAATGGAGAAATCAGAGGTCCTTAGAAACATAGAAAGAGTTTTTCTTTGTTGATGTTGGTGGAGGTGGAACCTGCGGATCTTGTAATAGATTTAAATAAAATTAAAATTAAATTGGGTTGGGCTCCCGAATAGCCAAGAGGGCAACGCGTTCGACTTCGCTCAAACCGGGCCCGGGTTCGATTCCCAGTGGGGGACTACGTGCGAAATGACCTCAGCTGTCGAAGCACTTTTAACAATACTACAACAATTACTGCTTAATTAGGGTTAAATGCAAAAAGGGAATAAGAAATCTCAATCTCGCCCTTCAATGAAGACGTTTTATTATTATTATTAAATTGGGGTTCGTCATAAAATACGGGAAGGATACTATTTAAAGTTGAATAATGACAGAAATGATACAGAATATCCCTTTCCTCATTAGTTCCCTATACCATACTAACATTTCACATCATACTTCACGACAAAGTTAAGCATATGTGTGACTGAAGTTCATTTCCCTGTTTTCGTAGGCGGACTCATTTCCCTTAAAATATTTCACAGGGGATAGAAACCGACTTTAAAATCCAATACCTTCGTAAGTATCTTCGAAATGTGCTTAGGCGAGATATTTTAAAACTGCTCAGACCGTTCAACAAACATACGACTTGGTAATATTTTTCTTATGACCTAAGTTATGAATTCAGAATTTCAAAGAGGAATCAGATGATCCGTATTCACAACATTTGGCATCCTTAGATTTAACAGTAACACTATCCTTGCATTTACGGGTAAATTATCTGAAACTTAAAAAGATACGAGAAAGAATATTCTCTATGGTAGATATTTGAACGAAAGGAAACAAAATCAGAAAAAAAATTCATTAAGTAATGAATACTCTTTGTTGCATGATAATTCCTCAGTCTCGCATTGTAGCTGTTTCAAACTCACCAATTACTGTCCTAAACAATTGTTTGGTATAAAAAGTAAATGAGAGCTCAAGACAAAAATTTAACCTTTAAATATTAAGCGAGTAAATATTAATATCGACTTGAGGCAAAACATTATAAACAAACAAATGTCATGGCAATGCAATTTTCGCACAAAAATAAAACAAGTACTTCTTATTTTTCACATAACTTCTATTTATTACGACCGTACCGGTACCTGAGAGTGACCATAAAAGTGGAAACCGGGCGAGTTAATAGAATTATTGGAGCTATTTTTTCGCGAAATTTTTTAGGTTGCAAAGTAGACAGATAATCTAGATTTGACGCAAGTTTCGCTAGTTTTGAAAGGCCAATAAGATTTTTTTAGGAGAATAACAGAATAAGGAACATTTCTTATTGAGAATGAGATCAAGACGTTCAACGTTCTCTCAAAATGCCTTTTATAGTTTGGGAATTTTGCTTTAAAGATTATGACAATGTAAACTTTCACGATAGAACATTGGTGGTCTTCTGATACCAAACCACTTTTACTCCCATAATGCTTTCGAGGAAGAAAAAACTGCGGAAGAGAAGGGCGGGATCCCCGGAAAGAAAGAATAAAAATTTGAATCATTAGATAGGAAATCTCGACACGGGTCCCCTTTGTGATAGTAGGAAGTTGCATTGGAATCAAATGGCCGTTAAGAGCAGTTGGTGTGCGTGCGCCAAATGGGCCGATGCCTCTCTGCTGGAGATTGGGTGCGGTGATGCGTGGAGACTGCGGGGAACACCCCATCTTCTTTCATCCCTCATCCCGCAAATTTCATGCATCCCCTTCCTCTGTTTCGCTGCTCATGCGATTCTTCATTTATAAATATATGGCACAGATACAATTCATCTGATTGTCATTCATGGTAACTATCTCCGGTGGAATAAAATAACCTCGTAGAAGAACTGAATCTTTTTAAATGTTTAAAAATTAATTAAAATTTTTAAGCCATTAAAATAACACGATCTTGCCGTTATTTATGTATATTTAATTCATTTAATTGTACTACACCATGGCTGACTTCCGAGGATTTTTTGCCACTTTTTCTATTTTAAGATATATTTTAGATGAAATTCCCAATGTTGTCGGACGAAATTAATAGCATTTTTCATTGTTTATTGAGGGTATATGAACGGTAAATGTAAATCTTTATACCTGATTTATTTCCTTTGAGGGATGTTTTCGGGGGCAACTTTGAAGATTTAACTTCTTTTTAAGTGATGGAAAAAAGCCTTGATATTATTTCTTACTTTAATTTATTTCATGCATATATTTTTACTGTGAATTAACTTTAAGTGAAATCATTCTTATTTTTGCCATGAGTAGTTTGATGTAGATTGCGGCAACAGTTTTAGTGTTTACACCATATGCACCATGTAATATGGATTCAGAGATAGCTCAATTTCTTTGTTATTATTTAAGAGAGGTGCTCTCTTGGTTCTCTTTAATGAAGCCGCAAGGTTAGTTTCAAATTCGATCGAGTGACTTAATATTTCATCAGGGAAGGGTTTTAAGATTGTAACCTCAGCAATCTATTTTTAATCTTGAAAAACATTCCGTCACTGAATTCTGCCGCTGAATGTCAGAAGGCATAATTTCAGTAGGAATTTCTATCTAAAATTCACAATTTAACTCTTGATATGGGATAATTGGCAGAATTTAGTTATAATTGGAAGAAAAATATCTATATACCTATTGGACGTGGAAAATACATTTTCATTAAAACAAAAAAAGACACCCCACCAAATTGGATACCGCAACTGATTTCATAAAGGAACAAAGAAAGGTCAAACTATTTATTGGCCACGGTGTCGACTCATAGTTTTCATCAATCAGGTCATCTGGCCACCGGATGAGAACTCTAAGAGTCGAAACCACGATCGTCTCCCAATTACCGTGTGTAAAAGTTCGACTTTTCCTTGTTCCTTCACGGAATCTTATACGAAGTCATGGCCCAAGTAGTTGATTCTAGCTATTCCTTTCCACACGTTCAGCTATCATCAGCACGTCTCCAATCTATTTTTATATGCATCCAAGTTTATATAGAATTTTAATATCACCATAGCATACTGCTTAGTGATTCATGTTATTTCTTATATGATTATGTTTATGGAATTGTTAACTGATACCATATCTTTCATTTCGTTAAGCGCTGAACGCTTAACGAAATTTTACTTGTATGAACTATGAACGTACACCTCATTTTTACTAAAAAGAACACTCGAAATCCGCCAAAAGTTCTCCCCATCCTGTCCTTGCAGTGATAAATATTTTACATCTTCGCCTACTTGATCGTGACAAAGAAACATGTAACAGTCTGGTGTTAACATCAGAGTGAATTATAAACATTGTACATAGCGGTTTGACCAAACGACTTACTTATCATAACTGTAAATACTAAAATCTTTTCCTATTAATAGTCTATCATTGATTCTTATCATTACTTTAAAATGTACTTTTGTGGGAAAATGTATAAGCTCGGATTCAACAATATATTTCGCATTTTCATTTGCCCATGCGCATTGATAAACACAAGCTACTCGACTGACTCGGTCGTGCACGAGTATACTACTCGAGTAGTCGTTCACGACTTAAGGTAGTAGCTCGACCGGTGGTTCTCACATGGTCGATAGTCGTGAGCTCGACCCTGTGAGAACCCGGCTTTATTTTTTGGTAGATATCATTTCTTACTTCGCTTGTTCACCTAGCTCCCTCAAATTTCTAGAATTTTCTACACCTTTCCTTTAATCTTTCAAATACTAATCTCATCTATGTTTCTATGTCTATGGAAGTACCCTGCAACCCGCGTTTCAGCGTGTGGCAGGGGGTAAATGCACCATGACTATGTTTCCCTACTTTTGCGTATCGTTCGCGGAAAAAATTAATTCTTGAAACGATTCGATTTATCATCCATTTCCCTGATCCTCCTCGCAGTATCAGAACGGCCTATGTAACATGAAGGAAGCATTACATCAGCTACATCATCTGTGAACGTGCTTTCTCTAAACTTATTTAGAAAATTCATCCTTTTTTATTTAAATCTTTTAACTTCTAAAGATTCCCATCCTGCGTCCTGAAGCATCTGAGTAACGCTCACTGATTTATCGTAGCATTTCTTCACAAAACGTATCGCCTTTCGATGTACCATTTCTACTTCTCAAATACAACACTTATCGGTAGGGTCCCATGCCCAAGATAAGGCCTAAGTAACGCGAAATAACATCGCTCGCAAGCATTTTCTTCGCTCCGACCGACTATTCTCTTAATGAAGCCGAGTTTCTCGATGCTTTTCCATAACTCATGTATTATGGACATGGGAACTTCATGTTAAGTTATGCGTGAGGATTACTCCAAGATATTTCACCGACTCTATTGTTAATAAGTTTATCGTACGGAGACTGTAGGGATAATACTATTTTCAATACTATTTAACAAAATTTCCCTCCATGCTTTCCCTGCCCATTCCTCCCAATTCTCCCCCTTTCTCGAGAGAAAAAAGAAAAACGCTGTCCGGAGTGTAGCTCGTACTTCTGCGTGAGCGTGGGTTGGGATTTCGAATCCACATCACCATTCCATTTTTATTGCTTCGCCACGGGAGATTTAACAGAAAACGCATTACCCTGTATATATACTATTTATCCTCTTGTGCGGGACTAAGAGGGGTTCGCGGGAAGCAGACAAGTGTACGGGAGTGTGTCTCCCTCAACGTCTCTCGGCAACGGTCCTGTGGGGGATGAGGTAACAGGGCAGGGGTTTGGGAGGTAAAAAGAGAGTGGAGGGAGACAAACGACTTTATTGAAGGGTGGGGATAAAAAGTCTCTCACCACGATGAAGTCACTTCAGGCTACGTTTCCAACAGAATTACCGTATGTAACTCAATATAAGCCGCGGTTAGTTTTAATTCCTCCTCCATCCTGGCGAGCAACTTTACGTTTGGCTGCTCGTCATGCTTTTTAATGGGATTCTTCAAAAACATATCCTTTTAACTTGGTTCTTTAAATGCCAGTTTACCGGTGATGAAGAGCTTTCCACCCCGTATTTCAGAACTCTTAGCTGCTTTTCCTCGCAAAAGCTAGGCATGTGTAACAAGGAAAGGAATTTAGGCTAAACTGCAAAATCTCCCTAAAACAGTTTGAGACTTATCTCTAGCTTAATTGGTTTTGAGAATCCTCCCGAAAAGTTGAAGCTCGAGTCAGAGCTTCGTGCATTTTTACATTTGCACTAATTTATTGTTTTTTTTTCAGACTCAGAGCTAAAATAGTCCAATATCGTATTGTTAAAAGTGCTTCGACAGCTGAGGTCGTTCCGCACGTACACCCCCACCGGTAATCGAACCCGGGACCGTTTTCACTGAGGATGAACGCGTTGCCTTGGTTGTCCGGGAGCCCAATATACTCTCGAACTCGATCTCAAATGATCATGTATTTCTCATGTATAACTGGTCTTTTTTCTAATTATATTTTATTCGGAAAAGGAGAAGATGTTAAATTAGGTAAAATTTGTATCTACATTCTTATTGTTTTCATTTATTCCCAGATAGATGGTTATAAATTAAACAAAGACAACATGATTGAGTACAACCGACAGAATTAAACATTTATATGATTTTTCACTCGTATTTATGAAAGCAATCTTTGCATTTGACAATCTTGCAGATTTAGGATGGAGTATTTGCGAAAAATGTGTTATTCAATACATCTCAATCATATAATACTCGGCAACGATAGCTTTAACCACTTACAACTTTCTCCATAGGAAAGCTCTGAGTGACCAAGTTTCGTTTTCGACTCACGCTAAATGAAAGGAATCACCTTCAGTAATAATTTAAATGGGCAAGCCATATCGAAAATGTAGCTTGAAACGCGAAGAAAACCCTTATCTTCGTAATCAGAAACCTTGGAATGTGCGACAGAGTAGTTCAAGAAAAGGCATAATGAACGCTTGTTAAGCCTACCTTAGAGTACGGAGATAACGTTTTGGATCTGTAACAAGAAGGACAAAGTAGAAAATGTAAAAAGGAGTGCAGCAAGGTTCGTGCTGGGCAATTACGGGAAGACAGATTCGCTGCTTTGATCAAAGAGCTGGGTAAGGAAGAATTGTAATCAAAACGAGAAACAAAATGTCTATGGCTAATATGTTAAACGTATAACAGGAAAGAATTGAAGACTTAAGATTGAAGAATTAGACTTAAAGATCCAGATTACATTGGTAGAGACCTATATTACCCATACGGGAGAAACTACCATAAACATAAAGTTTCCATACACCATACAGAGGACAGATATTCGCAAATATTCATTTCTGAATCAGTGGTTAACAGAATGGAGCAATTTAATTGAATTTTCAAACCCTTTCCCTCTTCCTGCTCAGGGAAATTTATTTATTTATATTTTATAAATAGAATTAAAATATTTATGTAAAATTTTTTAATTCGATGTTATGTACAGTAAAATTTGTTTATTAATAATTATGTAATTAACCTTATTACTAAATTACTATGTACAATTACGTAAATGGATTGAAATAGCTTATAAATGGCTTAGCTTACTACGCAAATTATTTGAGATTGTAAATTGAAGTTTGTTTAGATTTTGTAATGAAATTGTATGACGCACTGTCTTCGGGAGGTTTTGGGGGGTTATCTTCCCGACTTGGGCGAATACCAAGCTGGATGTTTTATGTTTGTTATCCCATTAATAATAATGACTACCGCCTGGCCTATTGCCAATATGTGGCCATTAATTACATACTAAATAATGAGAAATGAATATGAATGTATGACACATTTCCTTTCCGGAGCATATTTCGTACTTTTTCAAAAAGTGACCCTTTTAATTATCCTGTAGTCCGTTTTCTGTAATATGAATTCCTCCACTGACTATATTTATATCGATGTTACGGTTTTATGTTATTTTCCTCCGTGCTGGGAAGTGCCAAAAATAATAATAATAACATCCGGGGAACATAAGTGTGCTTACTCCGAAACAACCCTTTGCCTTGTCCAGTAATACAGTGACCAGGTTCAGCGATAGAAATCTTCCTCAGCCGAAAAATTAGTTAGCAGGGTCATTCGTTTGCAATCACTGTGGTCGGTTATTCAGTCATGGGCATTTTACTTTTATTCTGCGAATTTTTCGGTATCCAGAAATACAGCACCGAAGAAAGTGACGCCTGATGATTGTGCCTGATGTAGCGATTAAGGACAAAAAAAAAGTCGGGCAAAGGAAGGAAATACGGAGTTCTAACAGTCCGGAAGAAAATTGTTGTTGGGTGAGTGAAGAAGGCTGGAATATGAGTGGCATGGGAAGGCGGAGAAAGGGAGTGGAACGCTTTTCCTTTCAGTGGCGTTCGCACCTCGTTTTATGGACACAATCTGGAAGAGAGGAGTGCAATTAGAAGGCGATTCAGTCTCTCGTTCGCCACCGAAGAAAAACGCACTCTCCGAAGCGATTTGCGTGGAGATGGGACGGTATTTATGCAGACGAGCGAGCGCGTATTCCCTCAGGTTCAGCCCTGGAAAAGGAGGGAACGCATAGCTCACTGCATCACGACGTGTCATTTAAGCTTTCCCTTCGGTTAATGACAGCGATTTCTTCGAGAGAAGATCAGGAAAATGACTCGTCGAAGAGCCGTTTAAAAAACGAACTCGGGAAAGGAAGTTTTCGTGACTCAAAAATGAGTTCTATGGAAATAACTTTCGATTTAAAAGTGAAATACTGCGATATACCGTATGAATCTCATTTCAGTATAGTCACAGTATGCATATGGTGTATTGCCAGACTAAAGCAGGATTACGTATTGCAATGTAATTTGTGTGTCGGATATAAAGAATTCGAAATACAATGCAATAAGCAATAAGGAATTTGATTGAAATGAATTTCTTAAGTTACATTTCTTAGCTAACCATGCGATAACGTCTGGATAATAAAATCTTTTCATCTAAAATTTTATTAAATTGTAGTAAAAGTTATCTGATATTTATAAAGGCTAATTGTTGTAAATACATACGGTATTTGAGAATTAAAATAAGAAATAAAATTATGCCATGGACATAAGAGCTGGACATCAGCAGCTCTCAACAGGACATCTAAAGATGTGAAAAGGCTAAGAAGAAGACCAAAAGACAGATGGAGCAGAGACATCATCAAGTACTTATGGGTAACATGGCAACGAGAAGCTCAAAACGAAGAGAATTGGAAACATTTGGGGAGGCCTACATCCAATATCGGATTGAAAATGGCTGATGATGATGATACAGGAGTATTGAATAAGTGATATATAACCTTTCACATCTCCAAGGTGATTTGCTTTTTTATCAGAGTCCACGTTTTACGTCCTCATAGAGAAAAGCACTCCAACAAAGGATTCATGGCGGTAATTTTGTGCTAATCCAAAATGGTGTAGGTAGTAAATTATGAAGTGAATAAGCCATGAAAAATATGAAATTTGAGTGAATGAATAGTAAGTTTTATTATTCTTAAACTCTACTGTGATGAAAGTTATAAAATCCTGTTGAATAAATCCTCGTTGAATTTCAACGACACCACTTATTTTTACACCTCCCAACTCTAAATAGAACACCTCCCAACTAAGAGAAATTATCTACCTGTTCTAGTTTTCCTCTATATTTTGTGATCGTTAACTTACCTTCCTTTCCTTGGGTAAATCTCATTACTTTAGTGTTTCTTACTTTTATTTTCACTCCAAATTCCCTTCCTATGTAATTTAGGGCATTTACTAGTATTTGTAAACCCATTTAAGAATCACACTCAATAGCTTTATCGTCTATATACCTTACTGACTTCACTACTTTCCCGCAAAATTTCACCCTTTGTATATTTCTTCCCAATCTTCCCTCACCATTTCCTCTACATATATCTTAAAAAGTGATGGTGATAACGGGCAGCCTTGTCTTACCCCTCTCTAAAACTCGGCCCATTCTGATTTCCTATCAGCTATTCTAACTAGTTTAAGTATTAATTTTCCACCATATTTCCAGACCGTCCCAGTTTTCTTTATAATTTCCATCAGTTTTGGCCATTGGACTCTATCGAAAGGCTTTTTAAAAGAGACAAAACATAAATATACATCCCTCTTAAATTTCAAGCTTCAATGCTGCGGTAAAGCACGCGAAAGAAGAGGTGTGGGTTAAACATGCGAAACCTACACCGTATTGATCATTACAACAACAGGATTTCATCGAGCCTCCATCACTTAAGCGAAGGATATATCGACACTAACCGCAAACACTGACGACTTTATTGCGGAGACTGAAGTGTATTGGCGCTTCTTCGCTATATTCTCCAAGGAATTGGAGGATAGGGAGGTCATGTGAAAGGGGGAGAAATGGAGAGTGATGTGGGCTGCGGAGGAGATATGACTGATCGCTGCTCCCCAGGGAATGGACGTCACCTCACAAATACACTCCTCCTCTCCCTTTTATTCTTCCCCATTCCCTGATCGCAATAACCGCAAGAAAATTGCCTCCCCAACTCATCTTTTTCTTTCCTCCTCCACTTTCTCCCATTCCAAACGCCACTCCATCAATTTCCTTTCTTCCTCACAACGCCTAAAATATAATAAACTACGCAATCGCCATTTCTCTCCCTATCTTCTTCATATAATAATGCCATAAACACCGTCATCAATCTGTCGTGTACTTATCACCGAGTGGCCGCAACATAAATTTGGACTCCAGAGTTGGTTAAAAATATACTCCCATTTCTCCATGGATTCACAAAATAAAATGACAGTCGCCGTGAATTAAGGGTAAATCTATTCAACGCCTTAGTTTTTTTCGCATAATAGCGTGATAATTTCCTGCGACAGTACGCCAGAGCATTGTTCCACATTTCTCAAAAAATAACACCACGTAATTCATTCCTTAAATTATTATCCATATATCATTAGTTGGCGTTATCAATTACTTTGCAGTAACAGATCATTTTACAGGGAATAACCAGGGGGGAAAAATAACGACATGACTGGGTCTCCCACTTTCCGGGCAGGAATTCTAAACACTAAACTACTATGCCACGTCTCTTGCACACTGTTTGGGAATGCTTTTGTGAGCAAAGGGAGTAGCCTCCACTTGGTGGCACGATCTACCGCTAGATGGTACCCTCAGAGACACACAGCTAACAATGTTGTGAGTCGTGTGCCTTTTAAAAGTGTGACCACTTAAAAGCCGTCTTATGAGGTAATCCCCCCAAAGGATTATAGAAATTCTTTGGGATATGACCATACGGCTCTTCCGTGCTTTGATATTCACCTTTCCCTAATCCTAGACAATTTTACTATGGTTTTCAATACTGTTGCATATTTTTGTATTTCAGTACCTATAAGAGCTGGAGGTTTACTGGTTCATGCAAAATATCCAATACGCTTTCCCAACAGAGCCTGACGTAGGTATATTAAAAGTCCCAATTTCTTAAGTTATAAAAATTCCTATATGCTATATTTTTAGATCTTTTATTTACAATGTAAAATATTATGTACCAACAATTTATAATTGATTATAACTGTGTTCTGTGTAGGTGTTTGTTTAGAAAAGATATGTATTGTCTTGGGTAGGTTTTTGAGGGGTTTCCTCCAGTCTTCGGGCGGACGACGGACAAATTTTATTATTATGTTATAACGCCCCCTCGACGGTTGCCATCTGGTCCACCGACAAAATTGCAACCTAATATTATATAAATAAAAATGGCGACTAAATTTATAAATAAGTCATCAAAGAGACTTGGCTAAAGCTAGAATAGATATCGTAGTGGAAGAGGTATTACTCTTTCTTTCGCGGTCGTCCTAGATTAAATACGATCGTCACCTAGATTGAATTAGATAATATCACAGAAAAGATCCAAATTAATCTTACTCAACGTTATTCTTGAGAAAACCGAGAAAACTAAAGGTAGAGAATGATATAATTTTGGTGACATTAGGGATATTTTGGGTCTCTAAAGTATGATTTTAAGAGAAAATATGAGGCACATTAAATGTTATTTCTGTACTACACTAGACGCAAAATTATGCAGAGGCATCATTTATCGTGTACGCCTGGTTGTACGCAATGAAATATAACTGTAACGGAATTTTGCCTGGGATAAATTCAGATTGAACATAGATATGTAGTATTTCTATAGTTGTCTGAAATCAATCCCATCTTGCCAATAGAATCAAGATATATAATTCTACATATGCGAATCAACGCATATGTAGAATTTCAACAAATCCTGTGGTGCACTAATGACAAAAACGCTTAATCCAAAATATATTAATGGTGTAACTGTAAACAAGGGGGCTGAGGAGATGGGAGGTAGATTAGTCAACTTCAACTTGATTAGTCAACTTTCTACCTCCTCTCTCCTTAGCCCCCTCCATAAGGACTGGTTTTGCATATTAGTAGTGTTAAAAGTGCTTCGACAGCTAAGGTCATTTCGCACGTGATCCCCACCGGGAATCGAACCCGGGACCGCTTACATCAAAGGACTGGTTTTGTATATATACGTTCGCTTCTTCGCAAAATCACCTGATGATGACTATTAAGTAGTTGAAACCGGTCGCATTCGGTATGTTGGCGAATAAATCTGTGGAATTTACACAAAGTGTTTATTTGTTTCCAATAGTAGAATCGTTAAATGTCCTCCATTAGCTGAGGTCATTTCGCACATATGGGCTACCACCGGAAATAAATCCCTGGATCGCCAAAGGTGGATCACCAAAGGCTTTCACCAAAGGTGAACGCGCAACGCACATGGCTTTCCGGGTGCTTACATTAACCG
The DNA here is from genome assembly GCA_000376725.2 of Ladona fulva. Lineage (NCBI taxonomy): Eukaryota > Metazoa > Arthropoda > Insecta > Odonata > Libellulidae > Ladona > Ladona fulva. The sequence continues at coordinate 99,309 of KZ308375.1, forward strand.
TCCTCATATTGCCGAATTGCGTTGTTTCAACAGAAAAACCCACAGTTTTACGGAATTCAAATCAATTGAGTTTACAGATAAGGTAAAGAGGCAATTCTATACCATGTCCAAAGGGGAACGATGAATTCGACTTTGGTCTTCCAATTCCAAACAAATTTTGGACACATTACAAGAAATTTATTCAGACGGTTCCCTTGATACTTCTACCTTTAACACTCTTCATCCACACCTCTCTATTCTTCCATTTGGACCTCCCCTCTTTCATCCCCGTCAGATGCATCTCCTGAGACGTTTGCCTTAGTGACGCGTAGGAAAGAGGCAGGGGGTGACAGCAACACGATCCCTGTCACCATATAAAAACGCCATGTCTCATGGGAGTGGAACGTGGGGCCATAAAAAACGCCACCGAGTGAGGGATGTCGACCCCACTCTTATTTTCCTTCTCTCTCTTTCTCTTACACTATCTTTATCGTCGTAATTTTTTGATTTTTCTTCTTTCATCCTGAGTTACTAACACACAAGTAATTATTTAATTACAATTATTTTAGCTACTGTTGATTTGGGAAACAAATACTTAACGAGTAATGTATATTAATTCTGGCATGGTTGATGCAAAAGTTTATAAAGTAGAGCTGGATGTCCTTTTTAGTGAAACGGTAAAAGTTTAAGTAATAAAGAGAACAAGTTCATGCGAAACCTACACCGTATTGATCATTACAACAGGATTTCATCGAGCCTCCATCACTTAAGCGAAGGATATATCGACACTAACCGCAAACACTGACGACTTTATTGCGGAGACTGAAGTGTATTGGCGCTTCTTCGCTATATTCTCCAAGGAATTGGAGGATAGGGAGGTCATGTGAAAGGGGGAGAAATGGAGAGTGATGTGGGCTGCGGAGGAGATATGACTGATCGCTGCTCCCCAGGGAATGGACNTAAAAAACGAGTAAGAATCCATGGGTGAGATCGTTTGTTACGTACAATCATGACCATGGCTGTACCACTAAAATTTCTCTCTTTGTCGGCATATAAGTATTAACATTGTGCGGTTTAGAAATCTAAAGAGAAACAAAAGTGAAAAATACCGAATTTGAAAAGAAGAAGACCTGGACAGGAGTCTCATTCATGTCGATATTCAGAATGGTTTCGATTAATAGAGTATCAGGTACAGGGGCAAGACACGAGAGTAAAATATGCTCGTACATGAGGTGTAAAAGAAGAAATGGCGGAAATGGGTGGATGGGCTCTTTTTTACTTGAAAAATTACACACAATCGCCGCAGCTTCAGTTAACATGCCGCCTCCTTAACACTGGAGAGATAGGGAAGAGTCAGAGGCATTCTGCTGATCGCATTATACCAGTGCTTTCCAAACAGTGTTCCAAACTGTTGTGGCATGAATTACAGCATGATGAGCCGCATTTTCTTCGACTTTTCAAATTTCGCATTACGTACGTGCTTAATTTGGGAGATAATTTTTGTCTCCAGAATTTGTCTTTCCTTCTTTCTCGAAGTAAAATTAGAATTAAACAAATAAAGGAATGGTTAAGTGTGCCGTGAATTTTGAGTCAACGCGGAAAAGTTCCGTGGAAGACAAAATTTGGAATGGGCCCCGGGGAAGATTTATAATTAGGCCCAGTAGACGCTAGCTGAGGGCCTCGTCCATTTGGGGGTCTCAATAAGACTGCGCTTATGAACTTTCGGAACGTATGTACACAAATTGTTCTTGTTTTTTTGCTTCCAGAAAGAGTTTTTATACTTGTTGAGGAAGTCTGCATAATACGTTCTTAGAATACATAACATCGTTTATGTCTCTAGATAGTGTTAAGTCTGTCCATCATTCTTCGTAATCTATAGAAATACTATTCAATTATACTATTCTATTGGGTGAAGTCTTCTCGGGTTGCCAGCCGGGTTGATTCTGCGATGTCTCTCGACGTTTCGGTTCTTCAGGAGCGAAGTGACTTCGCTCCTGAAGATGGTTCCAGAGGAGGGAACCGAAACGTCGAGAGACATCGCAGAATCAACCCGGCTGGCAACCCGAGAAGACTTCACCCATGATATTCGCCGGGAAAGCACCAGATCTTTTCATACTATTCTATTATTCAAAACTTGTTGATTTATTATAGCTGTAGTGAAGAGACTGAGTTTTCTATGTATATTTGTGTGTTTTATGAAAACATTCGAATTTTAACCCATTATACCTAATGGGGGCCTCAATTAGACCTTTGCGCCTATAGTCTCAGACAGCTTAAATCTGCCCCTGAGTGGGCCCTAATTCCAGCCCGAGCATCTAGCGCGAGCACTTAAAAATTTCATAGCTCTCCACTATCCACTATCATTTGCACAGTGTAAGCAGTAATATTCTCTTCATTGCCAAAAGACCTCCAAGTATTGCTCATTATCCGCAACAACAAGAGAAACGCACGAAATTATGAGCCCTAAGAACAGCTTGATTAGGATGAGCCGGGAGAGCGGAGCACGTAAAACACCATCCCGAAGCGTCTTGTGGTAATCTGAAAACATTAGCGTCGCTATCTAAAGTGGCTCTTAGGCGGTCACTTCTGGGAAGCACTACCCTCAATTTATTTAAGAGGAAAGGATAGTGGGGCGGCTGGGGAGAGGTCACGGGACGCAGGGTCGGCAGAGGGGAAAAGCACTCAGCCCTCGCAGAAGTGGCCTCTGAGAAGCACGTTAAATGGACGAAAGGGAAGGAGAAAAATAGACTGGAAGTTGCTGAAAATAAAGCGTAAATCCAGTTATGACGTAATAACCTCTGTGGTGGTGCGGGAGGAGATATGAGATTGGGAGGCATATGGCGGAGACGCTTTTGCACTGCGCTATATCTCGTGTCGTACGAGTGGTCTTTTTCACCACCAATAACTTCCCCTCGCCATTTACCATCTCTATTCCTGTCCTAAAATCTCTCGCTCTCCCGCTTTTGTTCATACATCTTCAGCACTTTGGTAACATCATTAGCTCAGTCTTCATCGCTTTTTCCGTATATGCATTTCCTACGTAGCTTCCAAGTAACTCAACAAACCCACACGCCAGGGGCAGATTTATAATTATGAACAATAGGTGCTAGCCGAAGGCCTCATCTACATGAAAATGCCCTATTTTCGGCGTCGTAACGAAATTCGTAATACTTACAGTCAATGATTAAACTAACGGAAAGCATTCGGGAAGTGAAACTTTTTATTCGTACACTTTGTATTAAGTAGTTATAAGACAAAAAGTATCGCGTTAATCTTATGTTTATTCGCAGAGATATAAAATGCCAAACTTTAACTTTTTTTCGCGCGGATTTTTAATTAATTAATGGGCGGAGGTAACTTCACTTTAATCCCGATTTCTCGAATCTTATACGCCCCCGATGAAAAACCAGAATTGGGTTTTTAGAGGGATAAAAGTATGCTCTTTCTTTTAAAAATAATTTGGAAAAGTTTCGAGAATGTCTTTTTTCGTAAACGTTAACTGAATATACCCTATTTTCGGCGTCGTAACGAAAATCCCAACATTTGCACTCAATTTTTAAACTAACGGACGGCATAAGAAAATGAAACTTTTTATTCAAACACTTTGTATACAGTAGTTATAAGGCACAACGTTTCGTGTTTATCTTACGTTTATTTCAAAAGATATAAAATGCCAAATTTTAAATTCTTTTCGAGTCATAATTTTTTGGGCCGATTTTGCTTCACATTTTCTTCGCAGATTTCGCTCATAAAAGATTTATTATTATTTTGTGTAATAGAGGAACATAGGTAGTATATGAATACTAAGTTTTGTTTTCCTCAACGGAATACTGCCTGAGATAATGTGTCTTAAAGTTGCTAAAAATCGATGTCTAACTGTAGAGGGCAGCGGTAGGAGGTCAAACAAATTACTATATCTCAGCAAATATTTCAGCGATGGATGTAAAACTTGGGAAATGTTCATAGAGGATATGAAGTTATATTCACACAAAATTTCATTGAAATCGGTGATGGTCGAGCGGGGACCGTTGGTCCACTTGACATGGAATGGCCCCACTAAGACCAGCCAGAGAAGGAAGATTATATAAAAATACTGTAATATTTCATTGAAATCGGTGATGGTCGAGTGGGGCACTTCTCTAAAATTGGTCCACTTGGCATGGAATGCCCCAGTGGGAAGACATGATGAACTAACAGAAAAACACTTAGCAATTTCCATCTAGGATATTCGTCTAATTTAAATTAGCGGAATCGGCTGAAATGCCATCATTAGGTCGCTGAATGAAGTACCTGATCGGTGAATGAAAGAATATCGCTGAATGAAAATATGTGATGATGACATTTTAGCCGAAACTGGTCGTTGAATTATATCTTCCATGGATATTACTAAGTATTTTTCTCTAAGTTTAGTATTTTCTCTGTGATGGAGAACTTAGTTAAGGCTTCTTCTATAGATTATATTTTTATTTCGTTAAATGTCACTCGCAGCTTAAACTGAGGTTTGACCTTTGAGAGAATATTCAATGTTAATAAAACCCAGAGTAGCTACTCAGAGTTTTCAATTTTTTTACGTTCGTAATATTATATTAATTTGTTTTTAGACATCATACGGTAACTATTGACGTTAACATCTGGGAGGCATTGGGTGACATTGTCGGGTACTTCCTGGCTATATTATTGCGAAATATAACCTTTTAATATGAATTAGAGGTAAATATTTATTTACCTAGTTTAAGAATAATATCATTTCTTTCCAAGATCATTTGAACAAATTTTAGTTCAAAATTTCCATAAGAAAATACCTCGATGCTACCTGACATAAATTAAGGACACACACGCAATATGATCATGAAAACAGTTCTACTACTATGCACCCTGCAAGCCGCCTTTCGGCGTGTGGCGGAAAAAATGGATTCTTGTAACGAATTGTTCTAGCATCTATTTCCGAGAGTCAAAAGGCCTATGTAACATGGGGGCCGCATTATGTCGGTTTCTGGTACATTAAAACCTTCCTTAACTATTGCTTTCCTTTCCAAAAATAGCTACTCTACCCCTCCATGTAGTCCGTGAATTCATCTTTTCTTGCGTCTCACTCCGTCCACTGCACTTTCTTTTAATTCAACGCATTCCTTCGCCATTCGCCGAGGAAGAAATTCCTCCCGTAGACCTCTAATTGTGCCCTCCCAGAACAATTCTTTTTGCGGAGGTCATTCAATTGACCGGGTGGTCCGTTGAAGGCCATTCTTCTAAAAATAGCATCAAAAAGGAATAAAAGCGTGTCCTCTCATGGTGTTGAGAGCTTTCCATCTCAGGGATTGGGGTTGACGATGGAGGGGTCAAGGAACTGCGTAATTGGAATTGCAAGGCTAAGGGTTAGCGGGTGGAGCTTTTTTTCCGGAAGAGTTCTCTACTGTTACAGTAACAAGATTACTTGCTACACACGTCAGATGATGTACGACATAACATATGACATTAATCATGTTATGTGAGATGCGCAATTTACACTCTGGATTACTTAATTACGGGATACTGTTAGAAGAGTAAATTAAGGATTATTAAAAGGTAACTTCGATAAACCTCGAAGGAATCTATGTACAATACGTACAATGTACGTACAATATCGTAAACTCTATTCCCCTACTAATTTACGCACTTTCTTGTGCGTAATCCACGAAATCCACGAAACAGGGTTGAAATACTACTATGCCCACGAGGTAAACAATAAACACGCCTTTTCATTTTATTCGCGTGTTTTTGCCAGCAAATCCATCCATCATTTTCAAAATCCTCAGAGTTACGGTCTCCTCGGTGAATTATCTTTTGGTACGCATTTTTCTCCTTCTTTATCTTATCTCTCCTCTATCGTCCCTCTTAGGGGCATTCTGCTCTCATCTCACGAGGGCCTCCCTAAGGAGCAGACCCCTTTACCCTCGGACCCTTAAATCACCAGCGATCCTTGAGCCGCCACCAAATCCTCTTCGCGATTGCCTCTGGAAAAAAACCCATCCCTTGCACTTCCCTCATCGTATCTTAGCGATGCTCTTCTGCCCATAACTCTCCCTTTCCAATGCCATTCCATCGCTATGTCGGACCCTTGGACAATGCTTCACGATTACTTCTCTCTTCCGCGGTATCTAAACCGCTTTAACCTCCTTACTAGCTTATTGCCCTCGATATAAAGTGGAATTTCCCTCGAAAGTCAGTTCATATTCTAAGTTATCTGGAAGTAAAATCTGTTAAGACTGGAGGAGTCATATTCAAATGATTAATTTAAATATATTTTATTTTATTATAGTCATATTCAAATGATTAGTTTAATATTATCTCTATAAACAAACTCTATAAACTATATCACTCCCATTTTAAAGTAGAACGATACGAGCTCGGGTCCGAGTTAATGATTTCTTTGTGGCGCGTTGGCCTTCAGTTCCAGGTTCAGGTTCGATTCCCAGTGAAAGCTATGAGGTTGATCCAACAACGTGAAATAAGTGGAACGCTACCTGCATTGATAAATGGCGATTCCATTGCTGTCCCGAAGAGACTACGCGCTACTCACGTAACGCCCGCTGTAAGTGCTTGACTAGGTCATATGGGTTTTGCACAATGAACTTACTCAGCGGAAGAAGGAGCGGATTTCGTCTATCAAAAGTCTAGGCGCTAGGAAAAGATCATAGTAAGAAAGAAAACCACAGGTATTCTCGTAAGATACGTAAAATAAGTTCAGTTGTAAGTTTGATATTTCTTTAACAGTTTTAAACATTGCATTTTTACTGATGATGGTAATTTCAACGACTATCAATTGTTTCTGGCATGGTTTTGGTTAAGTCTCCATAACATAAAACAATAAAGTGATAAAAAATTAACCCGTACCACGAAAAATAGCTTTATTTCTATTATAGATATTTCATCTGATAATGACGCGACACGTCGAAACCTAGGTTGCAAATAAAGATATTTTTCGTAGTACGGGTAAATGTTTTATCATTTCATTGTTTTGCACTTCAATCGATTACAGTAAGTAGTAGAGAGGTTTTGCATAACAAGCAGACATCTGAGTTGTGAAACGTTATATTTGGTTCAACAGCGTATCCTTAATTGAACCTATAACTTGGCGTATTAATCGCCTGGTTATAACTTTGCCCTTGCTTGATATAGTTGACTAAATGTGGTGGATGAGATTCTTGACAAGGCAAAGGAAAAGACTAAAAGGACCCAGTCTTCAGAAATGAAAGAGAATTAACAAAAGTGAAGTGGATACGAACAGGGGCGGATTTATAATAGGCGATAGCTCAGGACCTCAATAAGACTGCTTATAAATTCTCAATAAAAAGTTGTTCTTGTTTTTCGCTTCAAGAAAGATATTTATATTTGCTGAGTAAGTCTACATAATATGTTTATAGAATAAATTACATTGTTTGTTCCTTTATAACCTGTAAGATGTCTATCGATCATTCATTTTAATTTACAGAAAGATTATTTATTTTAATTAAAACTTGCCTATTTTTCTTGCCGCAGTCACTCAGAATTCTATGGGATGTAAATTTGTGTATTTAATGAAAAAATAGAATTTTTACTCATAATTCCTTTAAATCCGCCCCTGAATACGCCAGAATCGAAAGAAGATTGCAAAGTTTGAAGTATTACCAGTAGATGAGACAATAAGCAAGTCCGTCAAAAACCGAAAGGGACTAGAGTGGTCGTTATGTGTGCATACAAACTGTAATAAGTGTTTAATTTGTCTATGCAAACTACGGTAATTGGCTGAATTGTGTATGAAAACTATGGTAGGTGTTTAGTCAGCAATTAGTTTGAATCAATGAGCTGTTTGGTGAAGGATATCGGTGAATACATTTTAAATGTAATTTCAATAAAGTAGAAAACCACAGTTACGTAAAAACCACGTATTCAAATTGCAGTAAAATAATATGCTTCTACAACGAGAAGAATGTTATGAAGGCAGGGATCTCTAGGAACGTGGAGTTTCTCAACCGCAAAATTCTCCACCACTTCTTCACGCGAATTGTGCTAGTTAAAGCGAGAGCAGAAAATAGATTCCGGAAAATACCGCCTCATACAAGTCATAAGTGACTAATTTTGATCCGGTTGGAGGGCAAATAATGCCCGATCATTTCATGCTCATAGCGAACGCGCTTCTACCAGTTCCGAGTAATGTCCGTCTGTAAAGTTTCATCCTGAAGGGTCATCCCCTCTACCATCAGCTACGAAAAGTTTCGGGGAGGGAGCTGAGGCGACTAGGCAAAATACGGTGTTAGGTAGTTTGCCATTGCTTTCCTCATTGAAACAGAATGCTAATGCTAAGCGGAACAAGTCCCCGTATATGAAGCACAATGAAGAGTAGAAAAAAACACTGTAAAACTTTCGGCGCAGAGGCCATCATCAGGTCATCAGGACCTGATGATAGCGCTGCGCCATGTGAAACCGGTCGGAAATAAATTCCAATAGTGTGGAAGTTTTACAGTGTTTTTTTCTACTCTTCAGAATGTCCTTCCACGAAGTTCGGCCGAATATGATAGAATTTATTTGAAGCACAATGATTCTACAAGTGGCACTTTTCATAGCATTCACAATGGAGCGACCTTAATCAACGCCATTATTTAGCATAACTCATACCTCAGTAGCTTTCATGTTATCACAGCCATGGACTGAGACAAAAGTGAATGAAAGATACATTTTTCTCTATCATGTACCTAAAGGCAAATGAAAAATATCCCGTTGATCAGGGTACGGTAGCAGGAAGCTTCGAATGATGTTGCGAATTTAAAAGATAAATTTTCCTTTTAAATCATCACATGTTAACAACGATACCTTTTAAAGATGTATCCAATTGTATGCCACTGTATTTTGTCATTCAAGGCATAAAGTCCGACTTAAACCCGTATTTAAGAGGTAATTTTTGCAGAGGAATTGTTAAAATGCTTCTACAGCTGAGGTTAAATATGGGCCATCATTTGGACATATATTTGTACTCACTACCATAGTTGCTAATTTATCGATTTCATCGCTAAATCTAGCGACTATTTCCTTCTTTTAGCGACCTCTTTTCTGTTTCAACGACCTCTACGGAGTATGTTCTACCACCTCTACCCTCCTCTATCTTCTCTTACAATAACAGGTTTGACATTTCTGCACGCCGTTTGAGAGACGTCGTATGGGTCCCGTCAGATTTTTTCATGTCCATTTCTCCTTGAGAATTTTCCTAGGTGCACGCCTTATCGTGCCAAGTCACCTAAACCCTTTCCCTTGTGAGTTATCCTTAAGGGGGGTTCTCCTTTCTATCACTTTATATAGTCGGTGCCTCTATGAGGTCGTGGCTGTGAGCGATGCCGCTTAGTCGGAAGAACTCACGCGCCCTTACCTACGAGGTTACCCAAACGGCGTGCAGAAATGTTCTGAAGGGATAGCTCAATGGATAGAGCAACCAACCAGCAATTCGGAGACCCAGGGTCGTGTGCCGGTCCCGTTAGACTTTTTTCATGTCCGTTTCTCCTTGGGAAAGTCATAATATCCGTACTTAATAAGTGTAGTTTCTGAACTGATACTCCATTTATAGAAGAAAATTTAAGCTGTTTAATTTTTAACTACTTTTTAGCGACATTATGTCTTAGTTTAGTGACATTTTAGCTAGGTACTTTTCAGGACATTAGCGACTTTTCAGGAATCTAGCGACATTTTCGAAAAATAATTGGCATCTACCCGCTTGGCTGTCGGGGGCCCGAGATAATTTTTTCATTGCTCATTACATTAAGAATGGTAAGTATTTTTAAAGGTGTCGCAGCTGAAGCGTACTGATAAAGTTTATTAATATACTTATTCTTTTCGCTACGACATGTAAACATTTCTGTGATAACAGTCGCATCTGTATACACCTTATCCATACTAACTCACAGGATCATAATGTATATAATTTTAACGCATTAATTATTTTTATTTTTCAATTTCGATATAATTACGTTAAGAAGAATTAAGGAAAGAAACATACGATTTTCAGCTATTTCATAAGTTCATAAGGGCTTCGTCATATAATTTTTTTTTTATTTTGCGGTGCAGTGGTTTTTCTGATATTCGAGGAAATATGGATTATTTTTGGAATGACTACATTTCTAACAGAATTATTTCCATTAGCGCGAATTAAGTTATTGGGACATAGGGAAATAACATTGTTAACAAATGTCACACATCGGTGGAGGGTAGGCAAACAAAGTTTGATGATCATTGCTCTAAATCAATTACCTGCATGTATTTTATGAACACTCACTTAATGTAAGCCTAAATTTACACATCTATTCGCATTGTATACAGGCAACTGTGAGAAAGTTCGCCGTATTCTAAATTTCATTCCACTGAAAATCAAATAGTGGATTACTATCAGATCATATACTTATTAGGAGTTCATTTTGGGGAACAATGGCCACCATATGTTTAAGGTTGGGCACCATTAATCGAGCCAAATCCGGCGTTAAAATCGCATGGGCGGCACCTTAATTTCCTTCCAAGCATCGCTTAGATTCCATTCTTCCCCTTGAGGCATTTAGCACCCTTTCCTAGCCATCGCTGATCCCTTGGTTACCGCTCCATTTCTTCGCATCTCTATGGAGACGACAGTTTCCGTCAATAAAGAACCCTTCGGTGCGTGCGAAGCCCCGCTTTGCTTACGTGTGTCACACTTTGGCGGTTGCCAACAAACGAAAAGGCGATTAAGGCAGTGTCGGGGGAGAGGGAATTAGTGGCATTAGCGTGCCTCGGAACAGATCGGCTTATCGTGCGAAAGGGGCTACTGAACGCCCGGGGCAAACTCGCGAGGGATGAAGGGTACTCTAGCCAATTCCCTGCTTCGCTAACCTTTCGTCATTTTTCCCACATACTATCCTCCTCGCCCTAGCATAATCGTGCTTTATTTTTGTCATCTTCGTTCATTCCTTTCTCTGTAACATTTATCCGCGGAAGAGTTGGTGAAAGAGGCACCGGATAAAACAAATGAGTCTGAGGTGATACAGTGAAACCTCTAAGATTACTCTATGGTAATATTTAATGAAATTTTCGAATAGATAAAGGGGTAACAGTTGGTGGAAACAAGTGAGGTGATTCCTACCATAATAGTTCCTGATGCTGATAAACTGACGAAAATGCTGTCGTGACTCCGGAAGGGGTTTGCAATTACAAGTCAATGCATTAGATGTAAAGCAAGGGATTTTGGAATAATTTTTTTCAAGATGCTACGGTTACTTTTCTTTTTAATGAACATCATAAAATTATGCTGTTTCACCGGTAATCGATAAATGTTTTACGGTGAACTTCTAGGTTCAATTACATGCAAATGCATGCTTGTAATGGGCATACAAAGTTTGCATCTTCATTGAGAACTAATTATAGGCTTTCCTCTCAACGAATTTTGTCTAGGATATGATCGAGGATAATTCTATTAAAATCTTACAGCAATTATTTGCAGTATTAATTCTACAGAAATGTAGAATTCTTATTATTGGTGCCTTCATGAAGATCTAACGGAGGAGGAAAATTTTACCTTTTTGGATTTCGATGGAATTTACAATACGATGGTCTAATTCATGCAACTAAAGTAAAAACTATTCACATTAACCATATTAGTAGCTCACGAGTTACCAGCAGTGTTAAGTATCACGAATTATGAGCATAAAATTATTACTAGAAGTAGTAGTATCGTTAAAAGTGCTTCGACAAGAAAGGTCATTTTGCAGATGTGCCCCCCATCGGGAATCGAACCGGGACCGATTTCGTATTATAGTGATACCATGGACGATCACTTTGTTTTGCACGCGAGAGTGATATATAACTTTCATCTTTTAGTTTCAGTCGCTTTTGCACCAGTGCTCGACGAGGTTATGACCTCGCTCATCCATATGAAAGTTAAACTAGGCATGCAGGTGACATATGTTGAGAAAATCAAAAACTACTACTTTCGTGCGGAGGCAATTGATTTCAAGCATAAATGCGGACAATATGGCGAAGTGCATGTTTAAAAATTCTCCACGTCGTCTTTAAGTTACCTTAAAGCCTCGTGTTTCCGTATTTTGTCCCATTTGGAAAACGTGATTATGGTATGTGCTCAAAGATAATGGAGATATTTTCAACGTCCCCGATGTGATTCTTTGCCTAACTTAGTAGTGTGATTTCGATTCACGAAGCGCCTTTAGTAATTTTTTGCCTCAAATAATTTTACCCGTGTAGAAATTTATTTTGCATAGTAATCATCACTCAAATTTACACAGGAAATAGCATGTTACGTAAATATACCATGCTGTTCGCCTATCTCTTTTTGAATTTTGTTCCTAAAGATATACGATATATTTCTCTCTGTAAGGTACCTAATCATCTGATGGCTGGTTTGATACTCAACGATTCAATCATAAGAAACTTTGGAGAGGGGAAGAAGCTTATTAGGCAAGATGAGGAATGAGGTAGTTTGCCTTCACTATTGAGCTTGAATGGTATCAGTGGAAAACGTCCATGGAAGTAAAGAACAATGGCTCTATGAATAGCTTTTTTCGTAGCATCAATCAATAAGTGACCAAAACGAATACAACATCATACAACAAAACTTATATCTCAGCAGCTTTGATATCACCAAAAGACAGAAAAAAGTGAATGAAGGATACATTTATCTATATTCTGTTCCAAAAGATTAGAAAATAGTATTCCATTCATTAATAAATGGGAGCAGGGACAGTAAGAATTTAGCGGTTTTTATTAGGTTACAGAATCGGACTCTTCCGCCTGTCTTTTCCCGCTCCGCGTCTCTTTCTCTCCCCCTTAAAATACTATCTAATTTCCCTTCGAAGTCTTACCGGAAGGATCAACTAGGATTAGCTCAGAAACAGCCTTGATCTCTGGCAGCGACGCACCTCGGCAGAGCAGGGCACTAATAAGGCTCCGCTAATGGGGAATTAGGCTAAAAGGATCGAAAATTAAAGATTTTTAGCTGCTTTCCTCTCTCTTTTATTACGGTTAAACCTCTTACGAAGTTCAATACGATGGAATAATTTCTTTTTTTTTTGGCGGAATTTGTTTTCATCCACCGTGGCATACACTGGTCGTGAGGAATGACTTAGTTCTTTCCCGGCGTATGGAATGTAGAAATTCTTCTCGGGTAATCATCACCCCCCATCACGCCCCATCACCCGGCTGATTACCCGAGAAGAATTTCTACACTGGTCGTGAGGAATTATGGCACTGTTAGTAACAGGATTATTCTTTCTGAGGAAAATATTAGAATACTTTTCCTTCGCTAACCATCACTTTTAAAATCTACCACTATTTTAATCTTTAATTCAAAGAAATCTTCTCTAGAATTTTTTTTAGATTTATGTTTGCTTTTATGTGGAAAATTGTACTTCAAGTCCTGTTAAAGACGGAGAAAAGATTAGTAAAAGTTTGCTTGAAATTAAATCAAATTACCCGCTAAACATTCTAATACAAACCTACCTTGGTCAACGACGAGTGAATGAGATCAAAAATGTCTCGGGTAACGCCGAAGGCTTTAGATTACTTATGGTGGTTATTGAAACATAAACAGCTTTAATGACTTGAATTACTATATAAAACGAGTTTGGGAATGAATGATATACCTTTTCATCAGTGCTATTATAATATATATTTTTCTAGATATTGATAATTATTTTGTGAGAATTTTTGTACCTTTATTTGATTATTTTAAATCTCATGTGAAAAATTGAATGCGATACGTAATATGTTTTATTTACTTATACTTGATGTATTTTTCCTCCTCTTACCTCATTATTTGTAAATCATATGTAAACATTTAAGAATACCTCTGCGATATGTAGTTCATGCATTTTACTTACTCTAATTATTAATAATGATTTATATATATATGATGTCCCAATGGAATAAAATTGAAATAGATCACATAATGGTTAACAAATTCTACGCAGTCAATAACCGTGAAGTGTTGGACAACTTCAGCACCGGAAGTGACCGCAGAATTGTGAGATGTAGACTGAATGAAGATTAACTTCAGAGTAGAACGAAAGAAGACGATCAAATGTAGGAAACATGCGGTGAGTATTACAAAATTAGAAGAAAATCAGTAAGAGCTCCAAGAGAAACAAAGAAATAGGTTTGCAGGACAGAAGAAGAACTGGAAGCCAAAGTTATGGATGTCAGGAAGAGAAGAGCTGAAGAAGTGGCAAGCACATCAAGAAAGCCAAAGGACAGGAAGTTCATGGAGAAGACTCGGCCTAAGGACTCGATGCCTAAATGCCTAAAGGAATTGGAGAATTCAGGTTCACCAAGGGATTACATAAAATATGCTGAGCTTTGCATGTCCATCAGAATGGAAATAAAGGAATAAGAAATTTCAACGAAACAACCACGGCATGAAGAAAGCCACACAACGCCTAGCAATTGGATACAAACAGATTTTTAATACAGAAAAATACATTTGTCTGATAATTAATTGTTTCGGTATTATAAAGACATGCAATGCATGCGGAGAATAATATAAATATTGGAATATTAAATGTACAAACAATAGCAAAATATTTTTGTAAAGGATACTAGAGCGTGTTTTGATACAGAATAAAAAAATTATATTTCGTTTCCTTTTATCTCAATCTTGTTTCTGTTTGTGATGACATGAAGCTACTGAGGTATGAATGCTCTTCTAAAATGGTATTTATATTTTGAAAAGTGTTATTTAAGGGGTCATTATGCTTCACTTCCGTGAAAGTTTTCCATTAATAACAATCTGGCTCAGCGATGATGGCAAGGGCAAACTACCTCACTCCTCATTTTTCTCAGTGCGCTTCATTCCCTCTACAGAGGGAATCCAAATCAAAGTGGAGAGCGATGTTCAAGCGGTCTTCTGGATAATAACAGTACAGAGAGCGTGAATTCTGCTCTCATAAGTTAAGTATTCGACCACAAAAATTTATTCTGCGAAGTGCAAAGCCTGTGATACTTGCCCCATAACTAAAGTCTTCACTCTACGAATCTCTCCTAGTTTCCGAGATACTTGACACGGTGACAGAGGAAGTTCTTAGCAACCTTCTGCTTTCCATTCAGCTCCGAATTTTATTCTCCCGAATTAAGAGAAGGGCGTGACGGTGGGATTAGGGAGGGGTGTAGATAGAGGAGGAGGGTGGACACTGGCGCCCCCAAAGAGAATGGATAGAACTAACACCGATAGGGATTCCCCCAGGAATGGAGATTTTTGCGCGGATAAGGGAGGGATAGTGGAGCAGATAGGGGAGGATTTTGGGGTGGGGAATAAGGGTAAATGGGTTGGGGTGCGTGAAACCGCGCGAATTTGCATGGAGGGACCACCGCTACAGATCTTATCTCGGGTTCTGTTCGCGCATTAGGATGCAAATCAAGAGTGTGGGGATTCAAAATAGTTTTTTTTTCTTTTCCTGGAGAAGAAAACCCTAGGGTCCGTGGTCGCGTATCTCCGGGGGGTTGGTGTCCGCCCCCTTATCCTTAGTCTCCTGGCGCCTTGCTATGCTCTCAGGATTCTAGAGGGAGATAGTGTTACTTTTATTGGAGAGATTTTTTCCATCGATGCAACCCTGCGCGGAGACGTTGAAGTTCCGTATCCAGCAAGGTGAAAATTCTCGCCTATGATAGGCTAGAGCAGCGTTTCCCCTACTATGATCTGCGAAATCTTGAGTATCGTGAAGAGTTAGTGTTCCCTGAAAAAATGTCTCTCGTGATTTTCAATGCTCGATAAAGCTGGAACAAGTATGAAAATCAGGGACTACTTACTCGAGAGCAGTTTCTCATAATATTAAAACCTCCTCTTCTGTTCACACTTAAAAAAAAGCCTTTCTCATCTTCCAGAACATCAATCCCCCCTATTAGTGTTCCTTCTATGCCTCACCACATCTACCTTAGTACGGGTCAACACGAGGTTGACTGTCTTTTCATACTGTATTGGGCAACATCTCTCTACACTAGCCCTGAAATATATTCTGGTCTCTTGGTTCAAAAGTTTCCACGCTTAATTACTATTAATTTTGCTTTATTATTAGCTTTGCTATTATTACTATCAATTTCCTTTATTATATTAGCTTTAAGAAGGCCCTCTTTGTCAGGAGCGGATTCATAATTAGGCGAAAGAAGCCCCACCTGAGGGCCTCACCTACATAGGAGCCTCAATAACAATGTGCTTATGAACTCTCAGCATGCCTACTTGTGTATTTCATAAACAAATTCGAATGTTTACTCATAACTCCCGCTAAATCTGATCTTTGCACATAAGACCTCTGATAACTTAAATACGTCCGCTCTTTGTGTTACTTTTTGTAGCTTACTATATTAGCTTCTGGCAGGTTAATATGCATCTGATGATCTTGTAAAGCTAAACAGCTTTTTTAACTAGGAAAAGAGATGGTTTATGATTAGCAGTTGTGCATTTGCAATCAATATTTTTTATGAATTTATTACGAATAAATTTATAAACGGAGGTGATATCTCCAAGGCGAGCGGAACCTGTGTCCTCCAATGGCCGGATTTTAGGATTTATTCATGATAAAATGCCGAATCTATGAACTCTTTATTTCGAATGAACCTAACGCTCCACGTCAAGAAGGAGAAAAATAAGATTTAATTTCATGTTTATTTTTTTCCTTTCTTCTGCGAAATCATATCTGCTACGGTGGAAATTGAATGGAAGGTAATTGCCGAACACTTTTCGACAGAATGAGTAATATGTAGCGAAAAAATTATGAATTTGGAAANTTAGTAATTTCTGGGAGACTTTTAACTGTAATCTATATTCAGTATTATTTATCACTAAAATATGCGTTCGGAAATAAGGGCATAGCGTCTGCACTATTTGCAATCAATATTTTTTATGAATTTATTACGAATAAATTTATAAACGGAGGTGATATCTCCAAGGCGAGCGGAACCTGTGTCCTCCAATGGCCGGATTTTAGGATTTATTCATGATAAAATGCCGAATCTATGAACTCTTTATTTCGAATGAACCTAACGCTCCACGTCAAGAAGGAGAAAAATAAGATTTAATTTCATGTTTATTTTTTTCCTTTCTTCTGCGAAATCATATCTGCTACGGTGGAAATTGAATGGAAGGTAATTGCCGAACACTTTTCGACAGAATGAGTAATATGTAGCGAAAAAATTATGAATTTGGAAAGAAGCTGAATATCGCTCTCTATATTCCAAATAAGTGAAGTTTTCTTATCAAAGTAATCTGGAAAATCTTAGCAAAGCAAGAACTATTCTTGATTGGAAAATTTTCCCTTTAATGCTACAAAAATATGATTAAAATCTTACATTATGAATAAGCTATTATTAATAATGATTGCGGCAAAATATACTGAAAAGATTATGCGGCTGGAAATGGGAAAAAAATTTTTTGTGATTTGGCATTTAGTTCAGATCTTGTCACGTCATAAATTTTTATCTAAATCATCATTTTCAGGTGTGTAACTATTTCATAAGGGTTAGAGAAATCTTAAATCGCCCTGTAAAAGTGTGTATATACATGGGAAATGTATTAAGAGGTATAGTAAAGACGATGAATAAAGAGAAACAAATCTGAATTTAACTTAAATTTTCCAGAATATGAATTATAATGAAAACCTGTTTTAAGTCAAGGAAAATATGATTGTTTTATTACTTTCATATATGTTCAAAGGTACCCACAAATTTTCTTAAAAAGACTGTAACTAGTGGAAATTTAGCGCTATTGTAATAAAAATTAGTGCTATGGAAAGTATGACTTACATTCAAGTTTGGAGTTTTATTTATAGATAAATCTTTATCCTGCGTCGTGCCACACTATTAAGGAAATGCCTTCATTCCTTATATGGATAAAATCGATTTTGGAAAAGGTTCCAATAGCTATATTCATTCAACGTTATTGAGAGAAAATTTGAGTGGCCAGGCAATGGCTGTTTGAAACTTTGATAAGCAGTTACGTCAAAAACAATACCTTTTTTTCAAATCGGAAATAATATCTATTTTCCAAACTATTTTGAAAGCGAAATAACGTACAATTCTCCCTCTTATGTTGTAAATAGATAGGGATGAATCTTGATTTTATTATTAATTTCGTTTTACCATAAAAAAGTCACGAAGCCGTCCTTTAAACTACACATAACATTGGAATTAAGTACCCGAGAAGGAGGCCGTGGTAATCCAATGATCGACATCACAGAAATCAATTCATACGTCTACATAACGGATGACGCTGCGGGAAAAAAAACGAAAGCTCCGCGATAAGCATTTTCACGGCAATTATGCCCGAAATGGAATTACAGTCGGGTGGTAAAGTAGAAAAGGGGAAGATATGCATGAGTTCCTTCGCTTTATGAGGAAATTTGGTAGAGGGCGTGAGGGGACCTAATTTGCATTCCACGTTTTTTAGCAGTCATTCTGCAGGGTGGGGCCAATTGCTATAAGGCAAAGGAGCGTAAGGTTAGGGAGGTGACGTTAAGACAAGGGGACAAGATATGGCGAGCCCTGCCCTTCTCCGCGTTCTTTTATGGTAGCACGCGCGCGCTACGCGATCTGCGTTCTTCACGGCTTTTGGGCACGACTCCCGCCATGATGGGCCCTCCTCTCGAGGTCCTTTTGGGGATTCTTCTGGTTGAAAGGGGAAGGTGTTGGAATTGGGGTTAGCAGAGTGGTTAGGTGAGATGTTATCTGTTCAGATGGGAGTCGCTTATCTGCAAGTGGAACGGTTTCACGGTGTCAGATGTAATGAGAGGAGTCTAAAGGGAAATTCGCCTCTGGATTTCTAATGCCCCCTCCTCTACCTCCTTAAGCCCTGTCTTTCCTGCCTTTTTTACTACCAACCGCCCACCCTTTGAAATTACACTTTTTCCAAATTTACCTTTCGGCTATCGCTTGACTCAATTGGGGTAGCTGTTGTGCACGATTATCACACCGTCAATATTATTTAAATGACGTAAATATTTCCGTATCTTGCATCCACATACATCATCACTTACATTGCGTAAGTGGTCGGCATTTCGGTATGTTCGTTACTCTTAATTCGGTACGGTTAATACGATTACTCGATATTCGGAATCATCGCTATCTCACCCCTCCCTTTATGTCATCTAACAGCTTTTGTCTTTGTCTTCCCCTCTGCTTTTCCCTTGAATTCTACCCTCAATTGCATTCTCCAACAATCCCTCTCTTTTCAATATTTGACCCACCCGTTTTCTTTAATTTCTCCAATTAAAATTCTCCTTCCCGACAATCTCTAGTACCTCTACCTTTGTTTTTCTATCGATCCACTTTACTTTTTCCATTCTGCGCATCTTTCACAACTCGAATGCCTCCAATCTTTTCATGTCTTCCTTTCCATATGTCCACGTTTTATATCCATTATAAGTATTCCACCATTCGATTAGCTCGTGTGCATTACATTACTCACTCAATTCCAATACTTTTATTCCTTGATAACTTATCTCGCCCTTCGTATCATCTAACATCTTATGACTTTATCTTCATCTCTGTCTTTTCCATTGCATCCTACCTTCCTTGCAACAATGCGACGTTATCTCAATCTTGAAACTTTCCAAAGCTTAGCCCTATACTGTAAATTATTCAATTAATCGTTGAGATTTCAGTAATGGAGCCGATAAAAATAAATAAAAGCGTTTTCTATAGCAAAAATCACAATACGAGTATAACCTTGGAATTCTCAAGATAGGGCAAAATAGGGAAGACTATTAGAGGGGTTCCCGGATAGCCAAATGGGCAACGCGTTCGACTTTGATGAAAGCGGTCCTGGGTTCGATTCCCGGTGGTGGCTCACGTGCGAAATGACCTTAGCTGTCGAAGCACTTTTAACAATACTACTACTACTACGAGAGCGCAAAATATGGCATTTCGGAAAGTTCAGCCTAGAAATGGAAATTATTCCTAATCTATAACTTGTAAAATGTGGTTAAACTTGTAAAATTTTGTTTTCGACAATTCCTATATATACTTATGTATGTGTTTGGATAAATAAATTTATTACTATTATTATTATACTGAAGTTTGTAAAGAAACTCACCGACTGCAATCGAGCCATACTGGTCAGGTATCTGAAATACATCGAGATCAGCTTTCCTATATTGTTACCGTAACTAGCTTTCCTAAAGCGTTACCGTATGTGGAATTGTCTCCGTGAAATAGTTTGAAGTACATACAATTTACTCTTATGTTGAGAGCCTTAGCACAGCTATAACGATGCCGTAGGTAGAAAAAACCGTGGAATCTACACAAGTAATACACAAGTAGTAATACAAGTAATACACAAGCTAGCATTTTGGTAGAGGAACCCTGTTACAATTTGTATCAATCGTCTAATAAAAATCTTGAATAAAACGGTATAAAAACCATAAATATTTATGGCCATTTTGCATCAGGTGGCTAACCACGATTGAAAGAATGTTTAACTTACAATTAGTAATTTCTGGGAGACTTTTAACTGTAATCTATATTCAGTATTATTTATCACTAAAATATGCGTTCGGAAATAAGGGCATAGCGTCTGCACTGATTCCTATCGTTGAATATAAAACCCTTTATACTCATCTGAGAGGTTTACGAATAACTGCTTGTTTAGGGGTTTTAATTACCGGTAAACTTCGTTCACATAATTTCTAAATTTCTTTCTTCAATCATCGCCCCTTTCGCACTCCTTACCGTTCAATAGATAATCTCTTTCACGGAAAAAAAGTTTGGCAATTGGGTTGTCTGGGATAAAAGGCCCCTCAGGATAATTTGCAATTCATGGAGCCCCAAGGAAACGACACATGGTAATCTTAAGTTCGCACCCTTATATCCTATCCAACGCTGCGATCTGGGATCCCTTCTTTTGCCATATCATTATACCTTCAACACCCTATTCCGGGTGGTAACTTTTCCAAGGGAGAATGCCTGTCACCTGACAACCGGAATGTTTCGGAAATGCTATTCTTTCTTTACAGATTAGACGAATGCCGTTTTAAATTGTCGAATTATTCATTTTTCTTCAACATTTCAATAAAAAGGATGGAATTTGTTTATGAGTGTAATTATCTCTGGGAACCCTAATTTATAGATAAATCTCTAGCCTTAAACACGTTTTCTCTGAGAATAATATCGCGAAGTTTTGTACATACTAAAATAATTTAAAGATAGTTCCGCTTTTTGTCATTATTTTCCATGAAACAATCTAATACTTGTTAAACTATCTTCATCCTATACAGCGACCGAAAATAAGAAAGAAAAAGGCGTAAGGGCTTTTAATTAAAACTTTCTTAAAGAGTATGTATGTACCCATTATATGATATTTTAAGCCACATAGAATACTCAGGAGTGAGTTTACAGAGAAAAATTCATTCAGGAGACAAAATAACTTTCCGATAACTTATACATATTTCTTTATTTCTCTTTAACAATCCTCAGCTAGTTTTGTATAGCATACTATTGTCATTTAAATCTATTTTCAGGCCTATTTTACTAAAACCATTTGCTCTTCGCTAGATATTTTGATATTCTGGAATGCTCTTCGCTATATGGTTATAAATAATTAAAAACTGTTCCAGATGAAATTGGGTTCACACGATCATAAGATAAGGCTATTTTTATACCTACGCACTGCTCATACATTACATGATTTAATGAGTGTAGCTCATTATTATGTTTATGCATCTTGGATTCACCTCATTTACCCCCTTTGACCCTTATTTGGATCCCTTTATTGGAGGACTGGATCCATCAATAATGTTGCAGTTCTGTTGATTGAAATAGCAAATAACAATGAATGATTGTTTTACTAATGTACCATAATCGACCTCGTAAAAGTAGATACGTTATTAGAAAGAAAGAAGTTAACGGCAAATTGCAACGAGTATATTTTCTCTTAAGACAGCCAATTATCTGGAACCCGTTCCGCTGATGAATTTTCTATCATTATTATTAATGTTTCATTAGCTCTTGGGGGGATGCCCATATGAGCTGGAAGATATTTACATTTTTGCTCCGAAAAATTAATATAACAGAACAATGTAAATGAAAAAACATTCAAGAGAAAACTTAAATAATCTATTAAGTGTCTTATTTACTCGTAAATTTTAGTGCTAGCATCTGTCAATGTAAGGACTGACATTAGTGACGAAAGTTGAACATTACTAGAACTAATGACTCCAAGTGAATTAGTGAAAAATAAGTACATACGACGAACAATTAATTGAGTGAATGTTGATCATGTTGAATAAGTGGTTATGCTGATTATTAGTACTTTATTTTTGATGATGTCATATGTTACCTTTGTTGATATTTTAGTCTTGATGATGTATTTAATGACTTTTGTGGCTGTCATTGTATGACAGCAAACTCTACCACCTGGTTTATACCTACCTGAAGATTTAATCTAATAATAATAATGTCAAAATAAAATCATTACAATTACAAAAAAAGTAAAAACTACATAATGTGTTAAAAAATTTACAAAATAGATAAAGAAAACAAAACAAGATTAATCATGAAAAATAAAAAGATGATTAAATAGTTTGTCTTTAAAAGATTTTGACAAAGTAGAGTTCTTAAACCTATCTGGTAAAGAGTTAAAAAATTGGGAGGCTGTTATTAACATAAGTGTTGGTATGAGGAATGGAGTAAGTGAGGTAATTAAGGCCGGATTGAGTGTTAACAGAAGAAATTAAACCTTTACAGGTAAAGAGATCCAAAATATATTGTGAAAAATAAAAAGATGATTAAATAGTTTGTCTTTAAAAGATTTTGACAAAGTAGAGTTCTTAAACCTATCTGGTAAAGAGTTCAAAAATTGGGAGGCTGTTATTAACATAAGTGTTGGTATGAGGAATGGAGTAAGTGAGGTAATTAAGACCGGATTGAGTGTTAACAGAAGAAATTAAACCTTTACAGGTAAAGAGATCCAAAATATATTGTGGCTGCGAATTCCTAAATAATAAATACAAGTATGAACTAAGCATATATTTCCTTCTCACGTCTGGGTTAGACCACATTAGTTCCCGGCGAAAAGAAGATATATGATCTTCTCTTCGAAGATTGAAAATAAACCTAATACAACTTTAAAATTCGAAGTAACATGAGCTCGTTACCAAAGGTTAAATCACTGTACACGAGGGAACAATAGTCAAACATTGGAAAAATTATTCCAGTTTAGAGTTTTAATGAAGATAAATCTAAGATAGCCGAATCGACAACATTTTAATTTATTCCGGCACTACGCAGAAAACTATTTTAGGCATTTTTTACAAAAACTCTACTAAGCTCTTGGTATAATAGGGTCAGAAAGAATTTTCCTGTATTGAAATATCTGACAATAAGTAAAATTCAAGCGAAATAAGCAAAGAAACAGGAAAATCACTCCTCTTATTTCTTCTATTCGGAAATTGTACTCCTCCACATAGTGATCTACTGCACATTTGCATTCCAATATGTGCTGTACCTACCGCAGCCATGCAGCGCAGAAATAGTGAAACTTTCCGTTGTTTTTTTGTCACTCTACCTTTCTTTATAAACTTGTTCACTTAAATTAGAAAGTGTATTTGATATGATCTAGCTGGACTATGTCACAGTGCCGTTAAGCAATAAGTGAAACAATTCCTCATATCTACAGAATGTTTCCGAGTTTTTGGAACAATTCTGCGGAATTACAAAAGTTGCTCCAATTTTCGGACTGAATAAAAAGGTTTTATGATCTACCAACCCACCCTACCCAACTCAGATGATGGTAGCATATCCTTCCAGGTAGTAGAATATAAAACCATCGCCGTGGAGCACGTTCTGGCTGGTAGGTCACTCAGTGGAACAATACCTCGATAATCGAATAAAATAAAACTTCGTAATGTTCCTCAGAATATTTTATAATTAGTGAATAGCTAATTATAAAATATTCTGTGGAAGGTTACAAAGATTTTTTTATTTCATTACTGATGGCCTTCCACGAGGTTACGCCTTACCATATCCATTATAGTACCTCGATAATTCTTCAATTCTGCATTTGTCGGACTCGGTTTCAGAACTACTCTTCCATTCCAACATTACTTATGAATACTTTTCTTTCCCACAGAAGGTTATTTTCCAGCGAAGTGCCCTGATGTTTTCACTCCGTGCTGCTCCTCGTTCTCCACCATTCCACCCCTGAAATATCCATTTCTGTCTCCCACATGCCCTTTCCCCCACCGCAGCCGCGCCGCTCTTATTATAGGTGGCGTTAGTGTCTGCGTGGGCGTTAGCGTGTGGAGGGCGGGGCAAAGGTCGTGCCTGGGGTGGGAAGGTCGATATTGTTCGGGGGTGGGGATGCCTTCCCTTCACCCTCACGAGGCTGGTATGGGGCAGGATTTCCCTCAGGGCGTGGGAGGAGAAAGGTTATTCGACGGCGCCTGAGAGCCAGGTGGCGGGGGCAGGGGCAGGGTGAGCCCTGGACTGGATTGGTACCCCTTTCATTATCGTAGGAGGGGGTGTGATGCAGGTAGGCGAAGCCGCTTTTGGTCGTGGGCGGGGTCACTGGGGTCACAGCTCTCGGTGGGCGTGAGCTGCGGACGCAGATGTCTTTGATCTCAGCGCCACCACCATCCTCTCTTTCCTCCATATTCTGTTTCGATATCTCGTTACATGGACTTTGAGGTGTAGGGGAGGATGAATGTGGACGAAACAGAAGGTAATCCTGTAACGAGCTAAACACGCTGCATTCTAAAGTCGTTTAGGGCTTATGCATATCCTAAATAGTGACTCTAAAACGTTTACCGTGGACGGATCCAAAAATGTTGCTTATGATTCACTTTATTTGTTTAAAATTCTCTTAACACGAGTTGTTTTCTGAAGGAATGGCTACATAGAAGAAAAAGCAATGTGATTTGGAAATAGTTTTCGGAAAATGCAGGGAATTATTTCGGATTCGGGAATGCAGGGACGAAAAATTCATTGCAATAAAATTTAGTCCGTTTTAGAAATCCTTTAGGATTCATACGAGTCAGTCATTTTTCAAATCTTTATTGAAGATATAGTGATGGATATCTCCACGCAGGGTAAACCAGGGGAAAAGGTCATCAAATTCTTTCTTCCAATAGCTGCACCAACTAGTTTCACTTATTGGAGATTGAGTGAAGCAAGAGAACAGCTTACGATTCTTTGAAAGGCCTACAGAGTCTATATTTCTGGAGATAACGACGGGTTATCATAGCTGAAAATGGAGTTAATGAGAACATATACAACCCGAACAGCAGCAGTTGTGAGGTAGAGAAAAAGGAACTAAGGAAAGACAATATCTTTTCCATTGGTGAAGAACATATAGGAGGTTTTTCTGTGCTATCTCCTACGTACTAATCTTATTACCGTATCTTTCATACTGAAACATGTGCAGCTTGTATGATACTTACATTTTAATCGATGATAAACACGAATATGTTAAAACACTCTCTTAAAATGTATATTATGGTACGAAGTTTTAATCATATTTTCTATCGGAGTATTTTGTTCCACTGTAGAAGAGGATTGTAAGGGTAACATTAGGAAGCATTTGTTTGCTCGGTTGTGATTTTCAGCGGACAAAGAAGGGAAGCGGCAAAAGTTATGGCTGAGCACGCTACCTAGGTACTCGGCACACCTGCGAGCAAGCACTGCTTTCCCGCGGAACGAGTGACCTCTCGAATATCCGACTGGCGTAACATCTGCTACGATTTATTCGGTGCGTCGCTTCGGCCTCCCACTCTCACGGAAAAGGGTTCGACCCCGCGCTGGGAACGAATTGGACTTTTTGATTGGCTCCTCTGCGTGAAGCGCATTTTGCCGCCGAATGGAACGCCATCGGTGAAAATGGTAACTGGGGAAGGGGACAATGACTAGATGGACAGCATACTGGTTTGGGTTGAATTCACTATGATCAGAAGTATCTCTGTTGAATAGAGATTGGCAGTAAAATTCCTATACGTAAGGTATCAGTCCAAAATTTTTCTATACCACCTGGACGATTTCGTTTAAGGAAAATAAAATCGATTCCTGAAGTACTAACTGTTTACCTATAGACTATTATCAAAATTATACCCACGGACAATTAGGCTTTGCCTTCATATGTCGTTTTTTCGTCATTATTCCTCAAAACTTCGCGCAGAATGTCCGTTTTTTATATATATCGTAAAAAGTCGACCCTAGGGTGTTCCATCAATTATTAAATTATGCTAATTATATTTTAGCGGAATTACTTACATTATAATTAATAAACCGAGAATCATACTTAATTAGGCACGAATAGTAATTAATCATAATAAAATAAATAATATTTAATTATAATTATATCTCCATCTGAACACGTCTTTAAACGTGTAAAAAACTTAAAAAAATAGCGACATGACTGGGACTCGAACCCAGGTCTCTCACTTTCCGGACAGGTATTCTAACTACCGAACTACCATTTCGCGTCTATTCCACACTATAAAGGGAATTCATTCCATTATCATTATTCCCTTAGCAGTAGTTAAGTGGTTAGAATACATGTCCGGAAAGTGGGAGACCTGGGTTCGAGTTCCAGTCATTTCGCATATTTTTCACACTTGTTATTCTTTTGGGATCAGCTGCACGACTTCATGGTGCAGAGTTTTACACCTTTCCTTAATCCTAGTACAGTTATCGTTGAAAGAAGAAATGAACTCAAAACTTTCATAATCGCACAGAACGAATAATACTCCTGCTGGTTTCACAGGTAACTCTACCAATGTTAGCCCAACTTTAGATGATCAGATGGATAGTTGATTACCAATATCTAATAACTACTCACCCTCGTTAAAGATGATGTCAAACGATCTTAATCCTTTTAAGGGGTCCAGAGCACAGAAGTAGTATATACCGCTTCCTATTCTCCCATGTGTACATTAATAAGACATTGATCCACGAAAACCCGATGTTTCCATTAAAATTTGGATAAGATGGTAGAGTATTCCTGAAAAGAAATGATGTTTCCAGATCTTGGTAATGCATTTTCGTTCCGATTAAAGTATTAGTATTAATTTATAGACATAAAAAAATTCTTTCTATAAAGGAGACTACATGTTGGAGAGTATAGTTTCGGAAGGAAAAATATCAGTTTGGAAGTTCCTGAAGGAGAAGAAATCTTAATTTAGAGGGAAACTGCTTGTGGTGGAATAGTGGAAAGTAATAGATACCGCTACTCTTGTTAGTAATAGACGCGACTTCCACAAGGATACAAGGAATAATTTTCTACAATTCGCCACTATACTACAGAGTTGCTGATGGTCCCTTTTTCTGTGTCCTTGGATCATTCGAACCAATGTGCGTTCCGGATAGTGTTTACGCGCTGTACTTTCTTCGAAGTATAATTCCCATTGCTTTCTGGTTCATTCAGGAGAGTAAGAGCAAACTACAACATTCCTCATCTTGTCTAGTAAGCCTTGTTCACTCGCTAAATCTATTGCTAAGTAATGGTTAAAGAGTAAAGAAAACAGGCTATCACGCTTGATATAGTAGTCTGTGCTTTCAGTGATAGAGGGATATTTTATACTTGTATCTTTAAACCAGTGATTTCCAAAGTGGGCGATACCCCCCTTGGGACGCTGGTCTCATTTAGGGGGGCGCTTGACGAAAATATTTTGTACCATTGCCAGTCATCTTTCATTATCAACAGAGTATTACTGGACTTATGCCACCAATACATCATCATATTGTCATATTTTAATTTGGTGAGTATTTTTATAATTGCAGAAGTTATTTTCCCTTTTATTACTCTCCAACTTTGGCCGTACAGATATTACTCTTGATTTTCGTAGATGACGGCTGAGGGGCGATAAAGGATCCAACGGGAGGTAGCTTGAAAAAGTTTGGGAAACTTTGCTTTGAAAGCATTGACTGCAATATATTTTGAGATCTTCGATATATTTATACCTTTATTTTACAAAGCAGTTCTCATAGAATTGAGAGATTGTTGCTATAATCTGTTTGAAAATAAAAAAGTTATAAATATGTGAAATAGCTTGATGACAAAGGGTCTCGATAAAGGAATCAGTCAAAGATAGGTAAAATCCTTGATATGGATTGTTTTGCTGTATGGGTGTGAAACATGGACCTTACGAAAAGAGGACATCAAAAGATTGGAGGCATTTGAGATGTGGGTGTGGCGTAGAATGAAAAAGGTGAGCTGGGTGGATAGAAAAACAAATATAGAGGTTCTAGAAATAGTTGGGGAGGGAAGGGTTTTAATTGAAGTAATTAAGCGCCGACAGAAGAAACGGGTGGGTCAAATATTGAGAGGAGATGGATTGCTGAAGAGCGTGATTGAGAGTAGAATGCAGGGAAGAGACAGAGAGGAAGGTAGAGGCAAGAGATGTTAGATGAAATAACGGGGGAGGGGGAGTTATCAGGTAACGAAAGAAAAGGCTATGAATGGGGAATGTTAGGGCACATGGACCTACCGAAAGGCAGAACACTTAAGTAAGTAAGAAATAGCTGTCGTATAGAGAAAGGTCTATTTTCGGCCTTTGAAGGAAGGGAAAAGCTTTGTACAGGGAAAAGGGATTCCCCACCTCTAATGGAATTAATAGAAGGACGAAAGAGAACCGTCAATATTTGTGTTCCTGAGAGTAAATTCAAGATTTTGCCGACCCGTTGCTCTTTTCATACCGATCGCCCACTTGTGCAAATATGGTCTCCCTTTTATCTAATTTTTATGTAAAGAACCCACCGAATCACCGGGATTTAGAGGAGAATAAGGTGGAAGATACTTCCTTTCCCTTTTCTGGGCAGATATTTTTCAGGAAATAGTTCATCAGACGAGGAACGCATAAATACTACAACAGGTCATTGCTGACGTTGAATATGATGAGTAAAGGTTTGTATTTTTATCCGTTTGAACACACTGCCTGTAACTGTAAATATTAAAACAAGGAATAACAGGTAATTCCGGGCATTCTAACCACTGAACCATCATGCCACGTCTTTCCTCAGTTTGGGAATGCTTTTTTGAGCAAAGCGAGTATCCCTCCACTTAATGGCATGAATTTCCGCAAGGTGGTTCTCACAGAGAGACACAACTCAAAAAAGCGGTCTTATGAGGTAAACCCCCCAAAGCAAATCACAAAGAATGAGGAAAGCTATATAACTAAGCACGGAAGAGCCATGCGGCTATATCCCAAGGAATAACTGGCGCGAAAAATAGCCACGAGTCTGGTACACAAACCCAGATCTACCTTGTTTCCGGGCAGGTTTTCTAACCATTGAACTACCATGCGTTTCTTCAACTCTGTTTGAGAATCCTTTGTCACTATTTTTCACACCTGTTACTCCTTGGGATATAGCCGCACGGCTCTTCAGTGCTTGGTAATTTACCTTTCCTCAATCCTCAATATTTAAACAATTACAATTCACTTCGCACAACCTTCATTTAAAAAACCCATTTCGGCCACAGATAGCAATATGTTGCTAATAGTTAACATATCACGTAAAATCAAGAATTGGTATTGGTTCTGCCAGATGATACGCGACCCCAGCGGCGAATTTGGGCAATCAGAGGCCCTAGTCGCACGGACAATTTGAGGCCCCACCACGGTATTTTTCACCTTACTTTCTTGGCCCCCCTTCACGGCGAGGCCCTCAGCTGGCGCCTAGTGCGCCTAATGGGAAATCTGTCCCTATGCGGTACACCGAAAGCTTTCATAAATATTTGTCGAGAAGCACTGCTTTAAGTGACCCGTATTCTGTCTCTATTTCTCCATCTGTTTCATCATGTATGTATTTATGTATTTGTATGCAAGGGTACCCTTTGACATGCCTCCCCTCCCTCTCGATAGAGCGTCTCCACTGGGCCGTGCGTTGTCATTAAGCTACGCCTTATCTGGCAGTCAGCGGGCCGAGAGGGACTGGGGGAGAGATGAAAGACATGAGCGGAAGAGAAAAAAGGGATGCTGAAGGAAAAAGAAGTGGGAGGTTTACGGAAAGAAATTTTGGTGCAGCAGGGGTTTGGGCGGAGGAACGTACCAGGGAAAGATGGTTTATAAGGAAAAGGACTGATAGACCGAAACAACAATGTTAACATAGATGTCCATTTACGGCCATGGATTGGTTGAGAAAAAACCTTGACGATAAAGTTGGCGATCGATCACTAAGGTATGTAAGGTATTAAATCTATCAATATGAATATTGTACAATGGATGAAGTGTCCCTGGATAGCGAAGTGAAACAAGGCGGCGTGGGAATCGAAGCGCTAAGAACACATCACCCTCTGTAGTAGTAGTAGTATTGCTATAAGTGCTTCGACAGCTTAGGTCATTTCGAACATAGGCCCCCACCGGGAATCGAACCCGGGACCGCTTTCACCGAAGTCGAACACGTTGCCCACTTGGCTATCCGGGAACCCTCACCCTCTGTAAATATCAAAAGGGTAGACCATATCCTACAAAGTGATGTAGCACAATAGACTTTTAGACTAGATGATTTTATAAAACCAGTCTGCCATTTATATTGTATGGAATATTAGTTAAATAATTTGATTTTATTCAAATTTAGGGGAGTGAAACTCGGCAATTGCATTTTTTGGTAAAAAATATTATTCGTTAATTCAGCAAAGGGTCCAAGAAATGATACTGTAGATTATTGCTGAATAGCAGGGGATCCAGGCCGACGGCCATTGCTTCCAAGAAGTAAAAACTTTGTTATGCATTTCACTAACAATTTCCTATTGAGATGTGTTAGCTGGAGTGAAGATAAAGCGTATTTTGATAAAAAACACCAGCCGAAAGTAGACATTAGTTCTTATCATAAAAACTATCGGAGATTAGCTGACTAAGCCACAACTGTTTGTAGCGAAATGTTAGTATGGTTTAACTAAAGCAGGTTGTCTGAAGCATCATAAATCCTACTAATTATATTGAATTGTAAAGGCAAAACTTTCTAGCTATTTGTTAAAAAGGATCGTATACTACCACTAATTCAATGCCTGATAGTTTGAATACCAAGTTTTAAAGTTTTTAGACGTGTCAGAGTCTGAGAGTAGCTATTGGGATGGTCACAATTGGAATTGGATTAAAAAATCATGACGAAATAACCAAATATAAAAATTTATGAGCTATAGAACGGACTATAAGAGAAGACAGGATTGCTAAACAAATATTCGTAAAATATAAACAAGCAAGCTGGAAAATATAGAAGGGCACTTACGGAAGATAACCGCATACTGCTCAAGTTTATCGGTCTCAAATTTTCCAATTAAAATTTACCCGCACAAAACCTTGGGATGCTCATCTCAAGAGTTTTCCAAAACGGTTTCGTTCTCGTATATTTGCTAACACTCGTATTTTGCCAATCGTTCATGCATACTAATTAAAATTGGAAGAATATTAGTTTTGATATCTTCTCTCTTTTGAATCTTGTTTGCTTTGATGCGAATCGATTAATAACTCCCTGTCTCCATCAATGGCTCCCTATCTTTGAGAGACGCATCGAAAATACACATCCGATCGATTGATGCACATTTTTGGAAATTATATTTGGAAACGAAGCTCCCAAGCAAGTCAACATTTTTATCAAAGTGAGTCAATTTTTCCAGTTTATTTATTTAATGCCAATAGTCTAAATTGGGAGATGTGAACAGCACGTTTCAATTTATATAATAACACCCTTGACAAAATAAGTAAGCACTTCGTTATTTCCACAGAGAATATTTAATCTAACGACCGGTTTCGGCTCGCGCCATCATCAGGTCTTACTTATTTTGTCATTATGGCTTTCCACGAAGTCCGGCCAAATACCATTGAATAACACCCTTATTTGGCCAGTATAGATTACAGATGCTTTGCGAGTCATCATGGAAGTGTTACATAGAACATCTGAAGGATTTGTTCGAAGTCGAAGTTACGTTATCACACTATTTATCTTAAACTGGTGTCACGAACTTTTCTGATGTAATTACATACTCTCCAAACAAATATAATCTAAAACGTACGATATGAAACCTCAGCCTTTTGGGGAACAATTAAAAAATTCAATTTTTTTATGCAAATATGAAAATATATATTTTAAACAATGAATGTATAATTTAGCTTATTAAATACATAATTTAAAGGTATAATTTAAACTTTGCAATATATAAACGAAAACATGTAGTATGTTATTTATATTGGTAAATGTCTGACAAAAACTCCAATAGATTTAAATTTCATTCATGAAGTAAAAATATACCTATGGTAATTATAAATATTAGAAATTACTTTCATGTTAAGTCGTGATTCCATATGATTGCGGTTAAATGACGAACTAGTTCAGCCATTGCAAGATATTTTCCTCATATTGGAAAGGGGACGAGGAGGCGGATGCAGTGGGTGCGATAGATCCGAGAACGAGGAAAAAGATGTCAGCTTGCCACGTGCTGTTTTTGCCGCCCATTCTGTACCCGGAGGTTAGGCCCCGGAATGAGCGTAGTTGCGTGACTGAATTGAGGTTGTGAGTGACAGTATATCCTTTATCCCTTCGCTTTTAATTCTGAGGGAAAAATAGGACCCTGAGTTTGATTCCTTTGTAGTCGGTGGAGAAGTCCGTGTGTGGAAGGCCGAGATAATGGCCGCGCCTCCCATTTTGTTTTCCACCACAGTATTGTTGGAGGAGCGAAACCAGCAGGTGGCGAAAATTATCTTGATCTCAACCACGCCAGCGCTACGATTTTATTTTCTCATATTGGGAGCGTTTCGAGATGAACGTTTTTGTCCTACCGAGCGAATGGAATGATAAAAGCATTAAAAGGCAAGTTGGAATCCTGTTGATTAAAAAGTTTCCTTTTGTCCGATGAAAAAGCCGTTTCCCGAATTAGGGGTGAGCGTGGAGGGGATATCTGAGAGGAATTCCCCATCGCGTGGTGTTTTTGGAAAGCTGCCTCCTACAACTACATCTTTCTAGGCCTTTGTATTGATCCAAGCCTTTTGGCTATTGCTAGAATTGTTTAATTTAATATTCTTTTATTTAAAATTAAAAGAATCGAGCTATTTCTTTTTATTTTATTAGATTACAATCGAATTACGTGCCTAATCTATGTCAAAGAGCCTCTTACATATTCTTGTCACTAACGTTTGCCGTTTGATATCGAAACAACTCTTTGAAAATTCGTTTTTCGTGATGCATAAGAATCTACAAGAAGCAGGCAATGGACATTTAAAAAGTCTTTCTGCTGTAATTATTCTGAGTAAAATACCTAAGGAAATTTCAGAGACAAAATTTACGCAAAAAATTATATATCAGTTTCTTTCATATAATCGATCAGGACAGCTGTAAGTTTGCGAAACTGCATTTTAACTTGACGATTTAGCTTAGTTTCATACTAAATATTCTTCAATTTACTTCAACCTGCTACGACTTATAAAGCCGTTATCAGGCAGAAGAATAAACAAAATATCCACTAGTATCCAGTAAATAAGCAAGAATCTTTAGTGAGTGGCAAATGCGAACCATTTGAGGGTAGAGTTGATTGCCAGTAAATGAGGTGACTTAAGGAGTTGAAGGTATGGACAGTAATTATTATTTATTACTCATTATAATTATAAAACTATTATTATTTTTATAAACTACTCACTTTGAATGCAAGAGATATCAATAAATTCGAGTATTAACGCTCAAGAATTGCAGTTATCAATTAGTGAAAGTACTTTCAAAACAACCTTAACGAAATGAAAAACCCGAAGGAATATGAATATAAATATCTGTTGACAAATTAGCGTGCAACGCACGTCATTATGACTCTTATCCAGTCAAAGAATTCTACGATAAAGGGAAAAACAATCAGATCAACAATCATAATAATAAAGTATTCATATACGGGTTTCGGTAACTACGAGGAATGTGACCGCTCATTCAAACGAGGAAAAAAGTAATGAAAAGATATCTCAATAGGTAGATCCTTCTTTTCATTCAATTGCTGCGTAATAAAATCATCCAGTGATGTGAAACAGACGGAGTTTCCCCTTTATGACGAAATTATGATCGTAAGGTCGGTTTTAGACTTGAAAGTCCGGGGGGGAGAAAGAAACCTTCTCAACGAGGCTTTGCATCCCAGAATCCTGTATCGTTCGCCGAGCAACTCGCTCTCCGCTCTTTCAAACGACACAAAACACAACGTAATAAAACCTCCGACGAGCAAGGAGAAAGACTTGAGAAAGAAAGCCGGAAAAGAGATGACTGAGATTATGGAACGCTGAGAAGGCGACGAGGCGATAGTGTCGGCTTTATAGCGATTTGGTGTGGGGGGAGTCCCATACCGAGTTTTCTAATCACTTCCGTGGTTGATTAAATCCTTTGTTGGACTGAGCTTTGGGGAATCAATGCTTTGCGCCACCCTCTCCCCAATTTGTGTTTGGTGAAAGGGGGAAAAGGCCGAGGGAGTGAGGGACAGCGTCAACCGAATGATAGGGGAAACGGTGAACGGTGACATGGCGGTGCCGTCTGATTGACTCGGCCACAGAGAGGGCGGCGGTGCGTGCAGACGCTGGGGATGGGCGGGTTTGAAGGGAGAAATCGAGGGGACGCAATCCCTTCTTACGCCTAATCCTCAGAGTGAGAGAGTAGAAGACGTGGAGATCAACTTTAGAATGCGACTTAATTATTTAAACGCGCTTCAGATCCCGTTAAGTAAAGTTGTTGTGTTCAGTCCCCGGAAAAATTTTAGTGGTACGAATAAGCTCGAGCTGAGTTGTGATTTTTAAAACTGCATAAGATTCTTATTATAAACTCCGAAAGAAAGCAGAAAGGCTTTACCAATGGGGGAATAAAAAGTCAAAATCTATATTCGGTCCATTAGTATTAATAATAATGCGACTTTATTAGGGTAAGATTGAGACTATCAAGTCTCTTCCTACATCTAACCCTTCGTCATATGAAATTAAAAAGAGAGAGCTTGAAAAAGGTACAAAGAAGAAAAATACTTTGTGGGTTTAGAAATCTAAGTTAGCACTTAAAAAATACATCACAGCAGGAAAACACCCACAAGAAGGGAGATGTGATAAACCTACGAAACTCTTGAGATTGTTAATAAGTTTTAAGGACAAGGTAGGTCAAATCACATCCGAATCAAAATCGTGCAAATGCGTTATTTCACAAACATAAGAATTAGAAATAAATGTTCACAAAAAATAAGGCAAAGAACATTATGAAATACAAATATTACATACTATGAGTTAATTACTGGTGATCATCTTTGTCAAAATTATTTGATAGAAATTTACTAAATTTATCATAATACTATGTCTAAGACGTCAAAGATGTTTGCAAATAAGATATTTTATGAACATAAATATATTTTCACCTAACCAGATTAAAGCTTGTCAATGAGTACCTACAATACATTGACATTACATTGAAAAGATCTGTAGACATTGAAAAGATCTGTAATGTCCACTGGAGGTTTTTGGAGGGGTTTTCCTCCGGTCTTTAATAAGATGCATAAGGAAATGAATGGTTGTTAAGAAGACGAGAAGGGGAAGAAAGAAAAAGTACAGAAGGACAATAACTTTGTAAAAATTGCTACAAAAAATGAGCAAGCGTTACTCAGATATGTAAATGCAGATGAATAATTTTGCAATTTTTCGTCAGAGAAAGAAGGAAACTGCTTTATCAAGTTCGTTTCTTTTTTGGATTTATAGCAGTATTTCTGGATTTTATTCTGCGAACCAACTTTTAAATCTATCTACGTATTTTTTGGTTTCTTCATGAATGAATACAACGCTAGTTTTAAAATTAGGAGGATAATACCGTTTCAATCTACGGAAATCCTGAATGAAACACAATGAAAATAAGTCTCTTACATAGAAGAATGAACAATTTCTTAATAAAATTCTTCATCGATTATTTTACAGCCACAAGAATAATTAAGTTGAGATAAAGTTCTAAACCTTACGCCATATAATATTGTTAGTACAGAATTTCTCGTAATGATTAGTTCATGCAATGTTCCAATGCAAGCGATAGATTAAAAAATGATTTTTCTACATCTTTTCCTTTACATATTAAGCATATAAAAGTTTTCCTCCCAATAATACGCGGTTTCAAATGTTGTATTTGCTATTTTGCCCACTTAAATATTACATTAAACTGGGTAAGCAAAACTGTCTTTGCTCGGACTTCTTTTTTAAGAAGACAACGTGCATTCTTTTTCAGAGCAAATGGACAGGAATAACACGATTAAAACTCTCGGCACACAAACGAAAGAGACAAGAGGGGAGGGTACGACAGACAGAGTGTGGAGCCACTGGGAAGCGACGTAGGCAAACGATTAGTTCAGCAACATATGGACAGATGGCTAGACGGATGGATGAATTAAGAGAAAACGTCGACGCTATAGTGTGGGCGAGGGAATGAATGCGAGATGGCGAAGAAGGGGAGAATGAGAAGAGACGAAAAGGGAGAAAGAAGTAAGGAGAAAGGAAGGGGAACAAGGAAGAATGGAGGGAAGTTCTGGTGGACTCCTGTTTGCCTCGTGTCTCCCAAACAAAGTGTCGATGCTTATAATGAGGACTGGGTGGCTCCCCCTCTTGGGGCGGGGGCGTTGAAAGAAGGGCCGTCCTTCACAAAGGAGCCGCGTGACGCGTGCGTAGGTGACGGACGGAATGATTTCCTCCGTTCCCTTGGTGACTGCTACCGCCGCGGGTCCATTGAAAGATGACGCGGGCATCTCATTGTGGCTCTGCGGTCGTCCATCGGCCGGAATTAGACTTTTTGTGATGTCCTAATCCTCCAATTGGATCGACTCTTTTGTCGGAGCAGACGATTCAAAAGGGAAATGAGGAAACATTTGCGATAGTTTGTGTTGGGGTGGGTAATAAGAGTCGGGTGACGGCAGGCAGATTGGAAAAGTGTTACTGCGAAGCGAAGTGTGGGCTCGTAGAAGCTGGGGACTCTCTTGCGTTCTCGTCGCTCTTGGTAGTAATAGATCACTTAGTGGAGCGGGAGGATCGTGGGAAGCGTACAAAGACTTCCCCACCGCTACTTCCCAGCGTATCAAGCAGAGATTGACAAAATACGGCTGGCACTTTTGTTCAACATTCTTATTACTTGTTACGAAATGAGCATAGAACTGTAGCCGACTCCATAACCGAAACTGAAAAAAGCATTATTTTTGCCGAAACAAAAAGCGAACCGAAAAATAAAAATCGTAGAACCTAAATTGATACCGAAAACTATTATTTATTCTGTTCCAATTTTTCGTTTACATTCACGATATCGATAGCAGAAGTTATATTTGGTAATCATGACAAATGGTGACTTGTAACTCTCTAATTAGCAATAACATTTTAATAACGGAATTCACACTTTTACTGCCTATATCGATAATTTTATTCCAAAATTTAATTAAAAGTTATTTTAATTAAGAGTGACGCATAATTTTAAAATTGAAAGTGTATTATTTTATCGCACCGACTATAAAAATATTTCAACCGATTCAATAGTTGCTTCCGGAGCAAAATCGGAACGTATCCGAACCGAAATTGGTCGTTTTCTTCTAATCGGAACGAAAATAATTACGGCTCAATACTATGGTTGCAACCCAACTGCAGAATGACGTTCACCCCAGACTTATTAGCAGTGGGGTATTACAAAGAAAATTTTTCTAAATAAGCATCCATACAGCCATCATCGACATAGAATTTAGCGTAGCTTCGTTCCACTAAATGATGATTTACTTCACTGATTTTCTGATCATAAACTTTGAGGAGTATTTTTATGAAAAAGGAAAGTACTTCCGTGAGTTGTAACATAACATATTGAAAACCTCATATTTTTGGATAAGTTTCCCTTCCGTCTATGGGCGAATGCCAGGCGATCACACATTATCAACATTTTTTTATGTTATACTCCTCTCCAGCGTTGTCACCTTGCCAGAGGGCCAAGTTGCAACGTGATTACAAGAAAATAAATATACTAAACGATGGAAAAGTATACGATACATATCATTATAAAGAATATAAAATATTATACACAAATTAATAATAATAATTTCTTTAATGGAAACAGGAATATAATCCCAATAAGACCCATTCTAATAATTATCGTTATTATTGACGAACGCACAAAAACTCTCCAACCAAAGAAATCCGACTAGCAATGACTCGAACCCGGGACCTTAGGTTTTGAACGATATCACTCTAACAACTTCGCCACCACGGCCAGTAAAAATTAAAATTGACTATACACAACCTAAAATTACCAGGAAAGATTTCGTATATTCATTATACGCGAAAGATGAACAAATCTTCGGATAAAAATCGTTTATTGCAAATACTGTAGAAGGAAGTAAGAATGTAAACAGAAATTGTTGAAAACTGAAAGAGAAGTCGATATTTGGCAAGCGATAAGTACATCAGTGTCGCCTCAGGGCGTCGACACAATTGCAGTCGGTATTGGATCATG
Organism: Ladona fulva; assembly: GCA_000376725.2. Taxonomy (NCBI): domain Eukaryota; kingdom Metazoa; phylum Arthropoda; class Insecta; order Odonata; family Libellulidae; genus Ladona; species Ladona fulva. The sequence goes on from KZ308375.1 coordinate 137,694, forward strand.
GTTGGCAACATTATGTGGCGAAGGTCGGTCATGCTGTCATGGTTTAAATTCATTCGCGAGCTGTATCCGCGTATGAGCGTGTGTTTTTAAATTTAAATGTAAATTTCGCTTTGAGAGACAGAGATGGAATTGGCTGTGAGGGATTGCTCCCAAATCTCTCGTTTCCACGCCACTGAAGATGGGGGAGATTCTCGTTCTGTCTCTCACCTTTCCCTTCCATTATCTCCTCCAAGCCTATCCTCATCTCTCTGCCTCATTTAACATGTTGCAGACAACGGAGCAGCGGGTCGTTTTAGCATAATATGCACTGAGACGATACGAACCTCTTTCTTTTTACATTTGTGGAGAGTTTTAGAGTAACAATGGGAAATATTTCAAAACGAAAAATAAATGTCTCATTTATTTATTTTATTTTAGGTTGTCATGTATTTGATATGTTACGTTATTCATTTCATTCCTTAAATATTGCTAGGAAAGATTTCGTATTTAAAAGATATTTTTACAGTACAAGAAAGATAGTTACGACCTTACTTTGCTGAGTATCCTCTACATTCTTTAAAAATACTACATTTCCTTATAAAAGTAGATTTGTTTGGCCCTGGAAGTTTTACCATTTCGGTTTTAACCCTTCTGGAAGCATTGTTATCGAATTTNTCGGCAACTGTCTTTAAGCCTATCTATATATACGAATATATCTTCCATTTCATTTTTACTTGACCTAATGGATAAGACTGGGAACCAAATTGTTTATATACATGCAACTGTTTCAGGATGTGAAGATACCACTAAGGCAGTATTGAACGCCCGAATAAGCCGCATACGGCCTAAAGGCTCTCATCCTCCGCATAGAAATAAAAATCCCATAAATTATAGGAGAATGGTTTCCCCAATTTATCCATCAGAAGTTGTATCTTATACAACGTATATTATTTATTATAAAAAATTCAGAATTTATGGAAATAGTTATCAATATATTTGGGTAAATGTAAGCATTTTGGAGATGTAGACAGTCATAACCCTGCTGTCTACCATATCAGTTGTTAATCAACCTAAGATGATGACTTTCATTGAAAAGGAAAGCATACCAAAGGCACACCTAAGAAAGGGAAAAGGCTTAGCAGGCTAAGAAGCAAAGACAAAAAACAAACAAGACGATTAAGGTTTGAAAAGTTAAAATGAAGAATTACTGAGGAAGTTTGCTCATGAACCTATAACGCAACCTATAGACGCAGTCAATGACGAATTATATAACGTATTCTAAAGTTGTCAGTATTGTTGTTGGGCGGTAAAGGAATTCACGACGGCATTTCTTGAGCTCCACTTTAAGTTGAAATGAAATAGACATATTTTTAGAAAATATGAAATTGAAATATGAATATGAATTTTATGAAATAGACATATTTTGGAAAGGGTGACAATTTCAATGCATGATGTTTGCCTGTTGGTATTTACCTATATGGGTTTTCCATCCGAATAGAAAGAAGAGGTGCCAGCGATTGCCCATGGCATCAATCACTTTCTAACTTGTAGGATTAAGGAAGTAATACATGAAAATATGGCAGGAAGAAAGGAAATTAATTCAAAACATTCAATTTTCTGTCCCTAAGGAATCACAATAGGAGACTATTTGGATCGGCAACTTACATTATCACAAACGGAGAAACATCTTATCGTTTACAAAGTTACCAATAACAATAAAATTGGTACAAAATATGAGTTCAGGTCTAGAGAAAAATATAATATAATCAGCAATTCAATTATTATTACGTTTGTATTAAGGGAGCCCATACAAGAAAGTTCGCCTTTATTATGTTGGAATCGACCTAATTTTCGTAAAAAGAAAGATTCCGCGGCAAAATAAACGTTTTAAGCTGAGTTTAGTTTATGACTCCACGGATGTTTTGACCGAAATTCGACGGCTTGAGGACGGCTAAAGAAGATAGATTGCTGGTTTGTGTGCCACATTTCCTGTTGCTGTGCGCAAAATACCAATCTCGGTTACAGTGCAAATAGATCGCATGGAAGACGCGGCGCATTGATCTGTTTGATGTGGGTGAGCCTGGGGTGGCGTCGTGGGGGCGGTAGCGGTGACGTTCCTTGACGCCGCCCCCCGAAGACGTCCCCCGGCCGCCTCCCTCAGCTCCTAGGTAGCGCGCCCCGGGGCCCGCCTTTCGCAAACTGTGGACGTGAAGGGGGTGGAGGCATTTCCTCAAAGGAAGGTCTCCTTGCTAGTAATTACTAAAGTCCCAGAGGAGGCCCAGTGATTAGGGCGAGGAAGTTTTTGGGGAGAAGGGGAATTGATGCGGAGTTGAAGTAGAAGTTAGAGGGGGGAGAGGTGACAAACGGGGGGACTATCTATTGGGCGGAATTAAGGCTATGAATCCACGGCCGTTCTTTACCTTTTTCATTTTATTCATTCACTAAACCAGGAACCAGAGCCGCGTCCAGCCCCTGTGCCGACGGGTGCAATCATAATTTGCCACCCCTTAAAATTAAATACCAAAACCATTCACTTCCTTAACAGGTAAAAATCATTTCGTAAGGCTTTGAAAAACCAGTGTTTTATGACTTCGTTCCCCAGCTTATTTATCACAAAACATCAGTAACAATTAGTTATACATATTCCTGTGAATAGTCATTATAGGTTAATATTTCACATAATTTTTGATAATCTTTTCCTTAGAAGCTACAGTCTCCGGAAAAGTCAATAAAACACGCAATGCTACTTGCAAATTTTGACTCCGATCAGATCATTATTAAAGATATATACCAAATAATTAGGAGGATTTATTCTTGGCACCAGAAAATAATGATTCCATTAAGTCCACTGCACAAATATTCCTTTCTCGTTTTGAGATATCAGCAATTCTTTCCTCTTAACGTTCGCCAATTTTTAATTTCACACCATATTTCCTAGATAAGTCGTGTGTATCACAGAAAACAACAAATAATGCTGTTTTAATAATAGTTATGGTGCCTACACTTCTATTGCCGCACGGGTGCAATGCACCCATTGGACGGAGCGGCTCTGCCAGGAACCTTTTTTCGACCAAGTACATTCGGCCTCAAAATAAATCATTAGACCGTAATTGAAGAACCAAGATCCACTTCATTGGCGCATCATAGGCATGCAAGAATATCAGAGCATATCAAGACAGCAATATCGAAACTGTAGGAAGGAAACCGATATTATCGCCAAATGCAGCCCTTTCCCGACTCACGTAAGGTCGAAATGCGGAAATTCGGACTTACGTAGAGAATTCTAATTGCCGAAAATTGTGTGGGAGCATTAACTCAGAAATAGGTTTGCGACTTTACCAAACCGGGCAGATTGAGGGGCATCTTTCTCAGTCCTTGCGTATCTTGAACGTGTGTGAATCTCTGTTCCGAGTGTAATGGTTAAACTCAGGAAAACGGGTAAGGGTGATTTTGCGCAATATGGTGCGCACCCAGGAAAATCCCAAGGAAGGATGGACTTGAAAAAAGTCTGACGGGACCGGGAATCGAACCCGGGTCTCCAAGTTGCCGGTCGGGTGCTCTGTCCGTTGAGCTATCCCGGCAAAACATTTCTCCAAGCCATTCGGGAGACTTTGTGGGCAAGGAAGTTGCGAGTTCGTCCACATGGCGGCATCGTTCGCGGTCTCGGCTTCATAGAAGCACCGGCCACACAAAGTGTAATGGTTAATTTAAAGTTTCTCCACTCTTTATAATATTACTCAACGGGTATTTTCCGACTCAAGTAAAATTTGAGCTACGTCTTGGATCGGTCCACTTTCGTAAGTCGGCAACTGTCTTTAAGCCTATCTATATATACGAATATATCTTCCATTTCATTTTTACTTGACCTAATGGATAAGACTGGGAACCAAATTGTTTATATACATGCAACTGTTTCAGGATGTGAAGATACCACTAAGGCAGTATTGAACGCCCGAATAAGCCGCATACGGCCTAAAGGCTCTCATCCTCAGCATAGAACCTTGGCAAAGATAGCGGTTCATATAGGAAGGCTCTTTGTAAGCGATCGGGCTACACTTGAGATACGTGCTGCTTACATGTATTAGAAAAGTCCGAAATCAAAACGGTACATATGGAAATACTCAGAAACACACACGAGGAACAAAATCCAAAGTAAATCAGCTAGAAATTATCAGATAGAACTAATCGGTTAGAAGAATATACTTTCCAATTAAAATCTAAGTTACAACAAAATCACAACAGCACAGAGCATAACTGTATAACATACGACCCGCTAGGGTATTATATCCTTCGGTTCGCTAAGGGTTTGGAAATTATATGTACTTATTTACAAAATTGTTAAGTTTTAAAACGTTGATTAAAAAGCACTAGTCAAACTAAGATCTTGAATAGACGTTTTAGAACATCGACCTGTTATTTAATTCCAAATTACTAAAAGTTTGTCACTGAAAAATTTTTTATTTATCACGTCAAATATTCACAAATTATAGAAATAGCGGTCAATTTCCTAAAGGTCATCTGCAGATAGCGATCGTTCTTTCTTACGTCCATGCGACCCTTTCTTTCTCGTTAGTTGTACAGGACAGACATAGCGGTGAAATGAGTATTTATAAATTTTTACCATAAAATTAATTTAATTTACCATAAATTTATGGTTGTTTATATACGGAAGTACTCGGAGCATAGTTATCACTCGACTATCAGTTTAATTTTGCCATAAGTTAACGTAAATGTTTCCGTAATTACGTACCAACAATGACATTCCAACATTCAATGATATCATAGGATCACTGTGTTACTTTTACGTGAATATTTTACACATGTAGTATGCTTGTTCGGTGGGGAAAGCACGAACAAACTACCTCACTCCTCATCTTGCCAGGTGCACCTTATTCCCTCCGTAGAGGTTTGAAAACTAAGGATGGAAGGTAGAAATTCGAATCAGCCTTTAGATTGAATACCTTACGAAAACTGTACACACCCTGCACTACAAAAATCTCTGCAAGTTCTCAGTAATGTTTGAGCTCACAAAGCAACAAGAGGAAAAGTTTTAGAAATACCGTCCTAACAATAACCGCCCTGCTTAGATTCATCGTATTAACGGCTATCACTTTACTTTATTACAAACAAGGTAATAGAACAGTGTATAAACGTCACAGCATACAAAAAGTACTTAAAATGGAAGCAGTCGTGGAGGATAAACCAGGTGAGGAGTAGAGAGACCTGGGGAAGAGAAAAGTAGGTGTAGAGGGGAACGAGAAAATGAGGAAGGGAGTTGTTTAAGGGGGAGGAAGAAGTGGTTGGCGTTGAGTTGGGTGCAGGAGATGACATAAGACGCCTTTGGGAGCTGTGGGACGTTGACAGAACGGTGGGATTGAAAGGAGAAAGAGGGAGTGAATCAAGAAGGGACCGGGTGAAAAAGGAGAACGTCGCCGTTGGTGAAGAGGACCTAGGGCTGGCTCCCCCAAAAAATTGATGAAAAAAGGCTTAATGGAATATTAACCTAATTGGAAATTCCTTTTGAAAAACTGCGGCGGGCGCTTTGTGCGGTCGAGGAAATCGAATAATCGGAATAGGGGAACCAAAAATGGAAGGAAATTCGCTTGTTTTGAGAATAAAACCCCGAATAAAATTACGGTGATCGCTTTATCCGGTCCTAACGAGCGGAAATGCGACTTGTGAGGATTATGAGTTTTGGACTGCGGAAATCTGTGCTCAAGAAAAAGGGAAGGTTGTGTCAGGAAAATGACACCGCTTTCCAAGTGATGGTAGGAAACTTAGGGAAAATAGGCCCTGGATTAGGTTGATTATGAGATGCTGATCTGGATAAATTAGCTATTGGTGTGAATAAGGAAAAGTATTTGCGTAGTCCTTTCTTATATCTAAGATTCTCTCACCTTTACCTTTTCTCATATCACCTTTCTTAGACTTTTGGAATCACTGATGTCCCAGCTGTCCCAGTTTATTGTGGCTATTTTCAAATTCGAACCTCTGCTTTCAGACAATTCAGTCAGTCTTGGACCATTTTCTGAAGTAACTAACCTATTACCATATCTACTTTTCCGCCAGATCTTTGCCCTTGTCTTTCCCCTTAGAATTATAAAATGGCTCAGTCCATTTAATCCCAATTAACTGCAAAACTGTCATTTTTATACACAAGAAATTTGATTCCCTCTATACTAAAGAGAAATTAAAAATATCAATTGGTAGTACCATGGTGTCCCTTGGCTTTTTTGCCATTCTTTCAATAATTCATCAGCTAAACGTAAATAAAGGAATAGCGTGCGCTGTAATTATAAATGGTACATTGCTATACCAGGGTATGCCTTCAATGATGATCGTCGCAGGTATGTACCTAAGTTAGTTTTCTATATAAAGAGCCATGGATTGTGATGTTTACTTCGTATCTTGTATTGATACCGAAAAATAAACTGCTTATATTCATTCTCTTTTCGAAAATTAAAATTATTTTTTTTTATTCCTACGGACTCAACATTCATTATCTTATGAAAATCAATACTTTATTTCCTCATAAAATACACCGTATTTTTTATAAATGAATAATAAATAGTCTATGTATTCGCAATAATTTTTCTTTAAAACACGTGAGGTGATCGCCTCACCTGTTTACTATACTAGCAATTGCTGATCCGGAATAATTATTTGTGTATAAGCAGCTCAAATTCCAATATTTAAGAAAAAACATTCAACCTCGTAGCGTATCAGCGGTACTTTAAATTATGATTCTTCACAGTGTTTTGTATGAATAAAACCATTAAAGGCTATTGATGTATACCTCGTATTGAACTTCCCTCCTATTACAACATGCCGCATAAGCCTGGTAGTCAGGTCCGATTGAATATGAATGGATACATAACGCTGACATGAATCGATAAGAAACTAAGAATAGAGACGGCACCAATAGATGAATCGAGAATACAAAAACACTCTTGAGAAATGAGGATGGAAGGTGCAAAGGAGGAAGTCAAAGGGAAAAGAGAGAATCGCCCGTAAGCACTCCTTGGTAAGCATCACTTCCTCTTTTGCAGCCTCGTCTTCGGAAGGAAGGGTATGGGAGTGCGATAAAGAGGGGAGTGGGGGAGAATGGGGATGCGAAGAAGCACTCAGATAGGGTTATTAGTGGGCAAGTAAGCTTTCATTCGGTTCCCCACGGCGACAGGGGGTCCAACAATAAGGAAATGTACTTGGAGGGGAAGGATGCTAAGATGGATTGTTGCGGAAGAGGTAGTTGTGGCGGGATGTATTGGGAAGGGGTGAAGAGGGGGGCGGTAATAGCGCAGGATGATGATGTCGCCACGAGATGGACCTGCTACGCTGTTGATTCGTCCCTCTTGTGTTTGGACTGGGGCTCTTACTTGGAAACGTCAACTGGGGCATTTTTATGGAGCGCTGCTCGGAGGGACTGTATCGCATTCTTGGACTGAGTTTGAGACGGAGGGAGCGTGTTTGTCTTCTAGGCGATGCGTAATTACTCGAGAATGGACGACGGCCTCTCGGACTTTGAAGACTAGAAGCAAATCGGAAATATTTAATTGGGCGAGGGTGTAATTTTGAGCTGCAGAAGGACGTAAACATGTGCCTCATTAGCGCCGCTGAACGTACGGACTGGCCCGTTTTTTATTTCCCAGTATTCATGTCCAGTATTTACTTGCCTGTGTAGGAGAAAGAGATGACTCCCCAAGTAGAGATGACTTCCAACCAGCGAAGGGAGTCATCGTACCTAAGGTAGAGATCACTCCCTGGCAACTGAGTGTATCGCGCTACCTCAATGCATTCCCGTTCCATTTACTGTGTTATTTCACAAAAAAATCTTTATAAATTAAGCTACCATATGCAAATGATAATGGACAATGATACAAACAATATGCTTATAAATTGCTCGAATGAAAGATGGATTTAATGTTTTTACGTCCCTGCCACACGAATCTTTGCAGTACGCGACGAGGCGTATACTCCGTGATATAAATTCGTTTTTGCATGTTTTTAATGAACTTAAATGATTTAAATTTACACATGGATTAGATGAAATTCAGTATATTCTCGAATACTTTCCCACTTATGGATTTTACTTACGCAAGTAAAGCGAGAAATAACACGAGACTACTTTTTTCAATGCATCTTTCCAAAAATTCTCTGCATTCCCTTCCACATTAGCAAGAAATTTGCCTCCAGATTTTTAACAGCAAAAAGACGAATAGAAAGAAAATAGTGTAAAGCAGAATTATTTCCATAAATTGGAAAGAGTGACTTTTTGCACAGAGAAGAGCGTTTTAGATTAAAAAATTTGTTGAAAGTAAATTTAGCGTATTCTAAGAGGAAAATGAATAATTTTTTCCTATCAACATTGAAATGTCAATCAGAATTTAATTTATTTTAACGTTTCCACTCTTGCAAAGGTGCTGCTTAGTGTTTAATTTTTGGTTAGTATTATTATCTATATGAAACTCATTGATTTAACTTTTAAAACTCATTTATTAAACTTTTAAAAATGTAGGAAAGTTTGGGGAAATACGTCTACTCAAAGGGAAATATCTATACCTTCCGTTACAGATGCCTTCCTTTCGCTAGAGGGGTTACGTGTACCTAGGTACAGATAACTACCCTAGCGGAAGCGAGTCATCTGTACCATTCACACGCATTGTTGGCGTAGTGGTTAGCGTACTAATCTTGCAACACTGAGGTCCTGGGTTCAAATCCTGGTTAGGGCATGGTCGTGTGAGTGTGTTTGTAAAGGGTTAATTGTAAGAATAGTCAACTTTTGCTGAAAAACATCCGTGTAATTAAGACGAAATTTAATAAAGTACTTACGCACGGTCAGTTAAGTATTCGGCCCGAAGGTAGGTTGGGACCTCATACATTCTACCTCAGCTACGGAAGGCTAGGAGAGGAAAATGAGGCTAACAAGGCAAGATATGGAGTGAGGTTGCTTTCTTAACTGAGCCAGAATGCTATAGAAGCGGAACATGCCCACGTTAATGAAGCACAATTACTCTACGAGTAACACTTTTCGTAACATTGCATAAGGAGACATCATAATTAATGCCATCATTGAGCATCAGTCATACCTCAGTAGTTTTCATATTATCACAGAACGAAACTAAGACAAAGGTAAATTAAAGATACATTTTTCTCTATCCCGTACCAAAAGACAAATGATAAATATTTCATTCATCAAGATATAGTTGCAGGACCTATGTAGGGTCATAGGATTGAAATACCTGTGGCTATTGCATTGAAATATCTATGGTCATTGCGCTTTTCTCCTGTATTTAGCTATTGTTCGGGGTTATGCGATCCGTTCGATCTATAAAATCTTTAATTATGAGATCTACCCGGAAATCGATTCGGAAGCCATTTGTTCAACTTGGAGCTAGTGTTTTTTTTTTCAACTTATCCTTCGATAGCGATATTAGTGCTTATGCGTATAAGTATTTGGTTGTACATTTAGAAAATTCCCTTAATTTTCCTTATAACTCCCTTATAATATAATAGAAACCATAAGCTGGAGGAGAAAATCTTGCTCTGCACGTATTGAATCATTATAAGATTAATAGGTTGTAGCTTAAGAAGTGTATTTGCAGAAAAATTTAGATTTTAATTAGTTGTACGAGAAAAAAAAATCATAAATGTAGAGGTATTGATACAGCTCTTTTATTTTATACAGGGGCTAATATAATCTTAAAGGGCAGCAGAATATTTTTAGTATTTCCCTCATAACGTTACTACAGTATCCCGATTGCGCTCAGATTTATGATTACATTTTTATACAAGTTTACTTTCAAAGATGGACTATATACTTTCCTTTCATAGAAAGATGAAGTTAATCTTTATAAAATTTAGGATTGTAGACGACTTGGAGCAAGGTTGATCTTTACGAACGAAATTATTTGACCAAAATAAATACAGTGCGAAATTATCTTTTAATCACTATTCATCGGTAATTCCAATGTATCCTTGAAGATAGGCAATAAATAAAATAATGCAAAAAAAATCCAGTAGCGTATATGATAAGATTTATCTATCCATTTATCATTCTATTTCGTTACAAGATAAATAAGACTTTCTCAGTAATAGAGTGCTATGTATACGAAAAAACAACCGATTATACCAAATAGTTTTCTATTCTAATCTACTAAAGTAAATTAGTATTTGAAATTCAAAGCTTTCGAAAGAATCTAGGTAATTATAGAAATACAGTTTTTATACTTCAATCAAATCAATCAAAATACTATAATTCTTAAATGTTAATACGCTAACAACAGAATGGTGTTATTTCACGGCTTTAAATAGTACAAGATAATTCATTTTGTTCACATCTTAGTATTAGACTAGGGTAATGTAAATGCAACTGCAATGATAAGAGCATTGGATCACATATTATTATTTTTAGTTTTTAATACAATAGGGGAAGATTACTTCTACATCTGAATATTCTCCGCATTCATAGCATAGGTCACACAGAAGAAATATGATAAGTCAAGCTAAAACTGACAATAAATACAAAATATTAGCATATTTATTCCACAAATCGTGAAAATAAATGCGGGAGAGACGTGAAAAATTATGATTTAGCCATTAACGTTTATGAAAGGTGGCAGTATAGTATACTGCATATATTACAATTAAACGTAAAAAACAAACTGAAAGAAATATTCAAATTGAAGGGAGGTTGATAGGTTCCAAAAGGTCATAGATCCGAAAGGTCATAGATCCGAAAGGTCATAGGTTTTCCTTGACTATCACAGTGCATTCCTCATTGGTTGAGAAATAGATCTCTCCTTCCTCATCGCGCGAGAGCTTCCGAGTGGCAGATTTCCTCCGATAAAAATAGGAAGCGAGCGGAGCGAAAAAAACAACACCCGACATTCGGATCGGATTTTCATTTTTTGCGATTTGAGAATTTTTTGAGAATTGATTTCCAAAGAAATAAAAACACTCCCCCGATTCTTTATATCCTCTCGAAAAAAAGGACAAATAAACTGCGCACATCGCTCTGTACCGAGGCAAACTCGGAAAAAAGACAATTGAATCACGTGAGGCGTCGTGAATAATGGAGCCAACCGCGTTTCTTTCCTTCGCTTCCAGTCGAGAAATTCGCAATCGATGGAGGAATTTCGAAAGAAACCAAGATATTCACTTCTGAAAACACAGCGATTCGTCGAGATTTTAATGGAAAATATCTCAACCACCGTAATCTCCCATTATATACTCTCTAGGAACGATCGCAAATCGCACTTCACTTGTTTTAGTTTCGCGAAATTCCTAATGGTCGCGATATTAACAACATCCCGACGTTTTTCGAAGGAACCGAGACGAGATTACTCCGCGACGGCGGACGAAGCGGAGTCCTTAGGAAATTTTCGGCCTCAAACAATACTCGAGCATTTCCTACTCTGGCAGCTATTCAGCGTTGGGATAAAAAGAAAGGGGTATAAGGCATATGAGCGAAGTTTTCGAATCCGGGGGGAGGAGGCAGGAGCTGATAGGGTAGAATGAGACGGAAAGAAAGACTGGGATGAGTGTACGTATCCAGGGATGAGACACGGGGTTGCGAGGGTAGGGGTGAATGGGGGATCCCTTGGAAAGGGTATGAGGTTTTCCAAGAAGGCCACAAAGGATTTCGGTAGGGATCGATTCCACCTTTTAGCTCGTCGGCCACTCCCTCTTACTCCATCTTCTCTCTTTGATGTTCGCTGTGGGAGTATTTTAATTACTTCCCCACTAGTGCTACTGCTTTCCAACCCCTTCCATAGCCTTTCAGCCCCCATCCCTTCCCCTGTGAGTGTTAACCGACCCACTCAGTTCCAATCCCAAGCCCCTGGACCCTTTTTCCCTCCCCAAACCCTGTCCTGTTATTCATACCATGGAGAGGCGGAATATACATTTTTTTAGGATAAGACAGAGGCGGGGTATGGATCGGTGGAATGGAGTCAATGATACGTTTGGTGTGGGGAAGGGATTGCGCTGCACGGAACGTGATTGTTTTGTGAGTCGTGACGTTTGAGTATTGCCGAGATGGATAGCTTCTTATGGTGTATAATGCAGCGAAAAAGACTTTGATCGGGATGCACGGGAATTAATACTTAAATATCGAATATAGTGCGTGCATGAGGAAGGTTGAGATTCGCTATTAATGCCGATGGTGGTATGTTCCCTCTTAAATTTCTGAAACCAACTCTATTCCAGTGGATTTTCAAATTTATACATTTATCCTTCTTTAGATATGCGATCTGTCAAATCTAATTACAGTTTTTCTGTTCACATTCTCACTTCTATGGAGACCATACTTACTCAGTAGAGTGTGAAACATGAAGTAAAGGAAATTCTACCCTAAAAATTTATTTCCACCGATGGAATACAAATACAGGTGAATCATAGTGTTCTTACACTATGACGAGCCTTATAGAGCATATTTGTTCCTCCTATAAAGGAACTTGTTTTGAGATATTCGGAATTTCCTTTTCTCCCTCGTTCACTCTAACAGAAAAACTATTCGTTGGAAATTTCCCCTATGCCAGATTCGAAAATTAAAGGTGTAATAACCATAATAAGCATAATTCTGGCTTATTAATGAAGCAGAGAAAGGATACAGACAACAGCGAAGATGCTCGTTAGCTATTTTCTTTTTATCTATTGAGAAAGTTGGAACCGCGGTACTTTCCCTTTGAGTCAGAACCAAGTTCATAATATCGTTACTTCTTCATAGTTATTTTTCCTTTGCAAGTGCAGAAAGAAAGGCAAATAAGAATCATGTAGATGCTAGATATACAGTAAACTCTGGCCTTTTTTCTTTACCTAAATTGAACTGGAATTGGACGAAATTGATCTGCATAAAGGAAACGGAAAAAATGGAATACCTTTAATATCTCTTAAAAAGATAATCATTTTATGAATTCATTCCTATCGTTCAACATTTCTTAATCTTTATGACAGAGAAAAGTGGTTTATTAATTCGTAATCGAGCAATTGATATATTTATACCGTTTCCTTAATGTACTCTCATCACTCTTGCATACAGTGGTCAACGTATTTTTGAAAACACTTCTCAAAGAAATTGTACAAGTTCAGAAAATAAGATTGGATTACTATAATTTATAATGATTTTCCTGAAGAAAATATAATCTAGCGTTAATATAATTACTTGGTTAATATTTCTCTACATCTAAACGGCATATTTTAAGCTTTAATTTGTTTATATTATTTTGAATTTGTTTATTATTTTGAATTTGTTCGATGAAAATAATCCTCGTCTGTTGAAATTGAATTACACCCGATGAGACAGCACAACTTGAAGAATGAAACTTATAGAATGAAGTTATAGCTCTATATTGACATTATCATTCCTAGGAAAAGCGATACAACTACGATATGTTGTAGGTATTTTATATATCTATACGGTATAAATATTTTATTTTAGAGTCAGCATGACTCTTCTTCAGGTCAAAGACAGAACGTACGAACGTACAGAACGCTACGAAACTCTACGTACTCACATAGTTATAACCATTTCTAAACCAACGAAAATTTGTGTGTTAGGCCCAGATAAAAAACCTTGAAAAAGGGAAACTTAAGTCAAATTGAAGTTTAATGTTTTTATCTCTAAGATGGGGACGGCGAACCTCTCGTAGCAAGAGTGCCACGAGATACATGTGATGATTATAAAGGACTTTCGTGTAATTGTAGTGCCAAATGAGAGAGTAAAATGTTGATCTAAATGCTATCATCTATTTTATAATGCCAAAGAAAGGATTAAGATATTAAAACTGACTGAAATAACAATTAAGTCAAGTTAAATAACGATTAAGTAATAATCTAGTTTATCATTACTATTGAGCGGAATTCACAAATATTTACTTTGAAGCTCCATTCTTTTAGTGAAGATTTCATAACAAAAATAGTACAGCTTGAGTTCCTCGAGCCAAAAATATTCTTCTGCGAGCTACTTCGTGCACACTTGCATTAGGTTCCCCACCCCTGCTCTAAAGACGTCACACGTCCAATTATTCAAAGATTTACAGCTGATTCTACGAATTCCATTTCATTTTAGCTTGGAATAAATAAACGAATGAATGAATAACGTCTTTACTGAGTTTATATTAAAACTGATGTCTCTTCCATCAGACCATGAATGTAAATATCTTTGGTAAAAAACTTTTTGATGAAGAGATCGTGGAAGAAAGATTAGAAGAATGCTGGTTGACGAATCTTATTGGAGCTCAGGAAACGTTACAGCAGCAAGAAATCACCCGCAATGAAAAGGGTGAGAAAAAATCTGCTTAATCAGCAATAGCTCAAAGATGTATTGAACAAAGTTGTGACAATAGAACATTGGAGGGTGAAAGGTTTGACAAAACTGAAATACTTTAGTGTCATATTACATATTTCATATTAGATATTCATATTTCATGGGGCATCCTCCCTTGTTTCTCAATTAGGGCCCCTTCCGGTTCTACCCGTAATTACAACCTACTATACACACCTCGTTTTCGACTCTCCATCTACAAAAGATCCATGTTCTACCGTATCCCACAGCTTTTCAACTCCCTCCTGTCCTACAACCTTACTCTACCCTACTGTCCTTACTCGAACTTTTTCCCCTATCAAGACATTCCTATCTTCCGTAAATTAAATATGTACCTTTGCTATTTTTCTAATTTGTTCTTCCTGTATTTTTTTCTTTCAATACGTTTTAGTATTTTAATGTATTGTTTTCGTATTGTTTTGTTTTGGAACTGTTAAGTTTTGATACTGCTATGATTGTTATGATTCCAATTTCCGGTAATTTCTGCCTGTTTTTGACTCCAATTCGTAAATAAATACTTAAATAGAATATTTCTCGCAAATATTATGGCATATCTATTGGTAAGGCATTCTCTTCCACGTCCGTATAAAAATAGGTGGCTGAGAGAAAGGGGAAGAATAGCGAAGGGCGAGGCAATGGGGGCGTGCCACGGAGCAAGGGTGACGGGGGAAGTGGGTCTCCGTTCGAACCTCGGAAGGGAGAGGGCGTGCAGGACGCCGCCCCAAGGTACCCCGGGAGTCGTATTGATCGTGGACGGATGGCGGGGGAGGGGGAAAAAGGGGGTGG
>KZ308375.1:152859-217719 GCA_000376725.2 Ladona fulva
GGGAAAAGGGGGTGGGGGAGCGAGGGGAATAGTAAGGAATCCCTTCGTCCATAACCTTCTCCTCCGACTAGCAAAGGAATCTTTATCTGAAAACGTTAGGCGGGATACTTTGGATTTCACGATCTGTTCCTCTATCGTACTCCTTCAAAGAATTGACGTCTGTTTCTAAAGAAGTAAAACCAGTAGCGGAAGCGAAGTTATCGTAGAAAGGGTTGCCGTTTGAAGCTTCTTTTGTTTTACTCCTGGGGACCTTTTTCTGCGAATGACATCCATAAATTAATTAACACTGAAGTAAAGAAATGTCAGTACTAAGGATTATTACGATATTAATGAATTTGTGAGTGTGTATGTATATTATTCAGCCGAGAGGTAGGTTTGTACCTTAAATCCTTTATCATTAGCTACAGAAAGCAGCTGAAAAAAGAGGGTGAATGAGGCTTACTATGTAAGATGAGGGGTGAAGTAGTCTTTGGGTAGCTTCGATGAAATAGTTCCCAGGTTCGATTCCCGGTGGGGTCCATTTAACGAAATGCCCTTAGCTATCGAAGCAGTTTTAGTTTACTAATTACTACTACAGAGGTAATCAGCTTTAGCTTTTCACATTGAGCTAGACTATGAGAGGGAAACTACATGTGTGCAGCTGTGACTTTATAAATTATAGTGATAGCATCCAATTACGATTAACCAAAATATATGCTATTACTCATCATATTTCATACTGAATGGCATTTATTTTATTATAGCCGTGACAAAGAAACATATTTCTCTATCCTGCACCAAAAGTCATCTGAACATTATTACATCAAGTTATAGCAGGAACGAATTAATTGGAAACTTATGTAATGTTGTTTTGATTTGTAGCGGTATGGTATGTGTTTATTCTGTTTAGGTATTAAATTTTATGTCTTAAGGGAAAAATGTTTCAACTTTTTCCATGAAATTAAACCTTATCCTAGTATAACCACTGGTATCTCCGTTTATCCACTACATCTTTCATGGCTTACAATTAAGGAACATGTCTTCATTATATAGACCTACACACAGAGACCAATAAAAAGTATTTTCTATAATTTTTTTCTAATAAGCCTCAATACCGTGCGTTTCAAATGTGAAGTAAGTATGTTTGCGTTTGGAATTGAGAATATTTTGCTGAAAGGTTACACGAAGGAATCCTAAATATATACAGCATATACAGGCCGAGGAATGAAAGGACAAGAAAAGATTTATGGATGTGTTTGAAGCAAAATAAGTACGAGTATGTGATGATAGGGAAGTAGTCCGCATTAGTGAGGAGATGACTCAAGGGAATTGGGTGAAAGCTATGAATGTATCCTTTAAGAAGAACAACAAGCAGATGTATTTCAGCAGAGGACAGCAAGTGGAAGATTATGATTATTTCCAAAGAGGCAACTTCCAGTTACTGTGATATTAACGAAGCTTTCACTGGATCGAATTCTGAAATTCTCAGATGAACATTAATATTTTAACTTTGTTTTCCGTTAAAATTGCATTGATATGAAAACATAAGATTTAGAGCTGGCACAAATGAGTAGCACAAACTTGTTGATTAAATTACTGGCTGTTAGGTATATTTTTTAATTAAAAGTTTATTTTTCCGCTTAATCATGGTGGGGATATTTCGTAGGCGGAAATAAGGAGCAAAAGATACACAAAATATGATCCGGTGTCTTTAGTATGACACTTTCAAAGAAAAGTGTACTTGATAATAAATACTAAGTTTATAAGAAATCCAATCTTACTCAATTCCCATACCTTCATCATAACTCTTTACACAGACCATAAGATATTAATATACGGGTTTCTGGACTGAGATCACAAGAAACACTCTAACATTCTCTCTCCTCACAGTAAACCACAGTTTTCCGCTTACGTGGTTAAATTTAGGTTAACTGTAACGTTTACAAGGAGGAGTCCGTTGACAAGTAATTAAGTCAGAGAAAGAACGAAGAACAAACAGGAAGTGCAATTTCATACTTAAATACTGTACGTTAATGTATGTAAATAATCTTAAAAACCACAAAATAAACGCAAAGTAACTGAAATTACAATTTTTTATTACTCTCTCTTACAGTTATGATATACCTTTCCATTAATGTTTAACGTTTACCCATAAATACAGGTATAACGTTATTCTGGAAAAAAATAAGACCTAAAATAACATGAACTTTACCCATTGCTCTACGTGAGGTAAAAATGGATAGTTTTAATGAATAAAAACGAAAGAATTGAAAAAGGTTGGTGGCATACAGAAGCTTTTTCTATGGGAGAACTCTGGCTTAAAAGCTTCGTCACAAATTTTACCCTCGGGTATATAAAATCTAACAATTGAACTTAAAAGTCTCCTAATTTATGTTGTCTGCAGCTTAGGAACTATGGGTAATTCAGTCTTAAAAATAGAAATACATCAATCATTCATTCATTCCGGAATAACCGCCCATAAAACCACGCCTGAGTTCATTGACGTTAATTTCAATGTTTTTTGTGCACAACATAACTTTAGGGAGTCCACATCCCTCGGCAAACAACGAACGAATTAAAGTTACCCCACTTTTGAGACAATCCAAAAGCGTATTAAAGGCGTACATAAATTTTTATCAGCGCCACGCGGAAATTAACATCGCCCGCGACCTGAGAACCGGGTTTAATGCTCAGTTAAAGATATTTTACGACAAAGCCTCGTTTTTTGTTGAACTCGCAACCCGGCTCGTTTTTCAACCCCGCAGTCAAATTTTCTCTCTTTCGTTCCTTTTCCCCATTCCATTCGCGTTCTCCCACCCCACCCATTCGCGCTGGCGCCATTTTGGACGGCGGGATCGACGTTCTCCGACACCTGTTCAGGTCCTGAGGAGAGAGGGCCTCTCATTGGTGGAGGGCTTCCTCGTCTAACCGCCCCCAGCCTCTCCCCCCCACCCACTGCCCCCTCCCCCTCCCACAGCCATATGGTACACCTGTGAGGCGGTCACGTGATTGCGATGGTGGCCGTGGGGGCGGAGGTGTCGCGGGGGAGGGACAGGTGCTGCCCCCTATCCAGTCGATAATGCCCCCGGATCGGAAGATGGCCGACTCTCCGATGCCCTCGCGAATCTATCCTCACGAACGGTGATCGTTAAAAAATGCTCTCCCCGGAGCGCAGATGCTCCCGAGGAGAAATTCCCCGGGTTTCTTTCGAAGGTCCCCCACCAAGTTTCCCTCTCCCAAGAGTTCCATCGTGCACGAATATTAATGGTTGAACTGAGAAAATTTTACTCTTTCTGCTTCTAGTACACACAGTGATATTTGCACGTGCGGTTTGATTGTAACCGAATGAGGTTCCTGGTTAGAAGCCTGGATAGGGCATAGTTAATAAATAAGTTAATTGTCAGAGTTAAAAAGGGTTAATTATATCAATAGATTACATATATTACTGTTCTACCTTTCGGTGGGTCCATTTAACCTAATATTCCCTACTCAAAGCCATTTCTTTCGTTTACTGGTAACTTATATATAATACTATTTCACTTGTGTGGCTAATAATACATTTACGTTTGAGATTAACGTTTTTTGTTGGAGAGATACATAAGTGTTCCGTAGGTTCATGTGTCTCAATATTCCCTACTCAACGACATTTATGTTTTTCCCTGATAACTTACCCAACCCTTTCTGCCATCTTAGAACTTTTGTCTTTGTCTTTCCCTCTGCTTTTTCACTTGTATTCTACGCTCAATCACAAGAAAAGATAAAATATGCCCAATCTCCAAATGAATGCTCGTAAGTTATTAGTCACATACCTTTTAGTTTACTAATTACTGCTGCAGAAAATTATCTTTAGTAAAATTTAAATAAAATTTTAGTATTTCAAATTTTCTAACTTTTCTCCCATCCTGTAGCAGCCACAGGAAAAATGAGATACCTAATATTAATGTAGTCTGTAGGAATTGGACAAATTAAAATATTCCAGTACTCTTGGGTGATACTGCTTCGGCAACTAATTTATCACTTGTTTGACTTCGCACGTGCATGTGTGGAAATGAAATCAATCCAGTCAATGTTTAACAGCATTTAACGTTCGCCTAAAGAACAGTACTATTATTTTTCCGGCTAACGATCATTGTGTTGTTATATTTTGGATTCGGTTAGCGAACGTTTTGGAGCAAGTTCGAGGCAAACAAAAGCGACCGAAAGTATTGGACGTAGCGCAATCTTGGTTGCTCATAAAAATGCAATTGGTGTTTGGCATCGCGTAACTGTATCATACGATTTGGGACTCTAAAGAAAATTTCGTCGAATGAAGTTACTTTCGTTGGACCAAGGGAAGACCCTGAAGACTGATTTAGAAGTAATGGTAGAGAGCAGGGAATTAGAAGGTAAATGTAGGTTAAAACACGGGGAAATGGCTATGTTAAGTGTTGAAGTTGAGAATTACCTATTGAAGTGATTAGCAGGAGGAAGATGCTTGGAGAGCTGCAAAGAAAAATCTGACTGATAACCCTGGATAACCAACCGATTCGTGACTGAATTGGATGAAGGGTAATCGAGGCTACAGATAAAGTGGAAACAGCATCAGAATCGTGCTCCCGGGTAATCCAGTGGGTAGCGCGTTCGGTTATTGTAAAGCAGTCCGGGGTTCGATCCCCGGCACGGGTCCAGATTTGCGAAATAACTGAAGCAGTCGAAACACTTTAAGCAATACTACTACAAGCGGTTAAATTGGAAGTGATCCATAGTCAACCGCTCAGTCATGTAATTCTTCGTTATGCTTCCTGCAGCTTTTTATGCCTTTTAACCTTTTCATTCACTTTTAGGAGATGGTTCCCTTACCTTATTTCCCTTGTCCACTTTTCCCTCTTTCTATAAACTTCCCTTCCGTCCTCCTTTATACTTCTTATGGACTGTTGGGCCTGGACGGAATTCTTGGGAACGTATTCCAGATATATTCTGCTGAAATACTTTGTTTTTTCTCTACTATCTTTAATGTACTATTTCTTCCAAATTTTTTTCTTTATTCTGCATTTGAGCAGGTGTATGGTTTTTAATGGGAGATATTTTGTTTCGATGAACATTTGTCGAAGATTGTTGCCGAACGTTTGTTTTTCAAATTACACAGCCAAGGTTTATTATCGCGACATATCTAGCTTAAGCGCAGATGAATTACGAATCGGAAGGATTTATTAAATCTTATCCATCCGGGTTCAAGCGTATTGAAAGTTCGCTGTCAAGTTGTTCATTTAGTAGAATATCTCAATGCACTAACGCCAATATTCTTTGGATCGAATGCCTTTCAGCCTGATATACAGTTATTGAGAATATTAGCTAAACTTTTGGCAAATGATAATGCATTTTAATCGATTCTCCCGTGGTTTTTCTTATAGTTATCATTACTGCTGTGGTTTCAGAACGATTTAATGATTCACAAAGGTCACGATATCGTTTGGAATTCCTTTATTATAAATAAATCGAATAAAATCTGGCTAACTCCATGACAAGTAGTAAATATCGATAGGAACTTTTGAAAGGTTGAATAATTCGATCATACATGCACAGTTGGAAGACATTCTGATAATTTTAATTACAGAGGAATGTCACCAAACTTCAGCTACGAGAGGAATTTCCTCTCCTTTCGAAGGAAAACTTTTAAGGCAAAAATGTCTTCTAAGTCTTATTTTCCTCATCATATCTACCTTGATTAAAATGCTCAATATATAGGTATTACCCTGTGCATATCCGTGCTCTTCTACAATTTTTATTATCTATTTTGACGCCAATCACCTCCTCGTAACATTTTTTTCGTCACCATGTATGCCACTTTCCCTGCTGCGACACTACCATGTACTCATACTACACATGTACCGCCTAACTAAATGTAAAGAGTAAATCCAGCATTGAAGTGAATTGATCGTTGCAGTGAATGTGAAGAATTGGAATGATAAATAAGAAAATGCATGATACGCTGCTAGAAATTCGAGAATGATAATGAATACCGACCGGAGAATAAACTGGAAAAGAAGTTTTTTATTGCCACTTGCATAGCAAAATGGTTAAGAGCTGATCGAATACTGCATAGTTAAATAGAAAGGAAGAAATAGCGAAAGATGATTGAACGGTGGGGAAAAGATGTACGAGATAAAGAAAACTTGATAAAAGAGAACGAACTAATCGTGAGAGGAAAGAGCTGACTGAAGAAAACTGAGAGACATTGCTAACTTTGCAGCCACTTTGATCTCTAGTTTACGGGTGTATCATCATCAAGCTTCCTTAAATAGGTTACTTTTAAGTTCAGTTAATGAAGTAAACCCTAAATTTAGACTATGTGAATATTTTTCTCTGTAATTTTCAACTATACTCTTCATACAATATTCTCAGCAATCTTGTACATTTAGGATAATTTATTTTACAAACGTGCACTCATTGGACCAATACAGAAGCGACGTTAGAGCAAATGCAAACATTTCCAAAACGGAAGAATTCCGGTTCCGGGAGCAGGACTCGGCTACCTAGGCATTGGTAGGCAAACATGCTAACTATAGTGCCACCAAGAACAGTGGAACATTTAATACAAATTTTGATAAATATCAAACTTCAAACCAAGTTAAGAAATTACGGATATTACACTATTCACAGTTTTAAGTCATACAGATCTTTCGTATAGAGCATCTATTCCTAAAAAGGACTCGAACTCGGTACCGAGGCATTGGTAGGCCAGCATTTTAACAATTCCACCTCCGAGGTCAGCGGGACGTTAAATATTATATTTTAATAAAAACTGAATTTGAGCTCAAGTTGATAAGGGAAAGTATATGGCATATTTTGCAAATTGAGACGTGCCTTAAAACCTAAGGATGATCGGTTGTGAAAAATGCCGACATGACTGGGACTCGAACCAAGTTCTCCCACTGTGGTAATTCAGTGGTTCGAATACCTACCCGGAAAGTGGGAGACTTGGGTTCGAGTCCCAGCCATGTCGCTATTTATCACATCTGTTTATCCTCAAGTTGATCCGTCAGGCTGACGAGCTTAAGCCCACCCCCTCAAAGTTTCTTCAAATATTACGTTCAGAACCTAATTTTCAATAGCCTCATTAACAAATAATTATATGCTTAAATCTATCTTTATAGGCAATACTTTCTTATGATGAGAATCGATTATTTCACATGACATCACAAATTGGAAAGAGTTTAAAAGATTATTAGTTACAATCCTTAAGTTCAACCCACCCCAAGCGAAAATTCTAAATTCTAAAAAAAGTATAACATTTTCATGTTATAAAAATGTTATACTTTTACACTATTCTAGATGTTTAGCGTTAGAGGAATCGTGAATTCCTAAGGATTTCTCATTCAACCCTCCTTCCTCCCAATTCCATCTTTGCTCCATTCTCCTCGAGTCCCTCCTACCTTCTCCGACGCCATCGATCGTCCCGAGGGAATACACTCTCTCCCTTTTTCTCCCTTTTCTTCCCCTTTCTCTGCCCTGGGTGAGTGGGATATTGATCCACGGGGACGTCTCTCTCCACGGGTTCAAAGTGTCGCATAGCGTTTAGAAAGGGACGCCCCATTAGTG
Source organism: Ladona fulva (assembly GCA_000376725.2). Lineage (NCBI taxonomy): Eukaryota > Metazoa > Arthropoda > Insecta > Odonata > Libellulidae > Ladona > Ladona fulva. Next base: position 160,417 of record KZ308375.1, read on the forward strand.
CATTCCGAGTGACGAGATGATATGGGCAGACGACGTGTGGATGTACCCTTTGAGAATTGCCAGCCGCCCTCTCCACTTTCTTCCTCATTCTTCCACTTCTTAAGCTCGCCGTTTGCATTGTGCCTACCAGGGGCTCCTCCCAAGATTTTCCTCGCTGACGATTTTTGCATCCACGCTTTTAGTTGAGAATATTTTGTCTAATGGTTACCAAGAGCAACGTTTTAGAAACTGCTGCTCTCCACAGGGGCTGATTCGTAATTAAGCGCTTTAGGCGCAGGGGACCTAAGAGGAAACTCCTACTATGATTGAGTTAGCTGTAGTCTTAAGTTTAATAATTATGTTTCGGCTAAAGTTTAGAGATACACACTTAAGTTTAAAACAAAACATAAGTATAAAAATAAATATTCCCATCGCCGATTACAGTTAAACACGTGTAACCTTTTTGACTACCAACAATAGACTAAGCTTTTAAAATGGCCGCCCTTAACAATGTTAACGTTAGAGACATGTGTACCACTACACAAATAAAAGTTTGACAATTGGAATTATACAGTCCGGGAAGTTAAAAAAATGAGTATTTTTTATCAGACCTCGTAATTATAGTACGTGGGTCATTTAACTTGGATTAGATATGATGGATAAAAAAAGCCACTATTCCCGCAAATTAATTAAATATGTGCTAATTAATTGTTTTTAAGAGGTGGCAGAGACTCAAATTCCACTCTCAAAGTAGTAGTCACTTAAGTAGGTACATAAAAACAAGAATCGTCCAATTGGGATGCAAGAAGACAATGCAAAAGAAGCCTCATACTCTTTCAAATTTTCATGGAGACCAGGCGCGTCTACGATTTCTTATATTTTGCTTCAGAAAAGAACTTTTCACACGTTGAGTTACTTTACATATTATATTTACAGAGCACAACACACAGTATATGTCTCCGTATATATATGGAGACGTATATGATATACGGCATATCTATCTCTCAATGTAATCGACGGTAGCACTGCTCTTAATTTAATATTTTTTATAAAATCTACGCCTTCCAATATATTTTTATTTATCCCTGCCAGTACACTGAGTTTTCTATGGTATGTATCTCTATACAGTTTATTACATAATGGACATTTTCGACTTTGATGATTGCTAACTGGGGCATCGATCTCATCTTTGCTCTATGTTTCACTGATAGCATAAATTTTACCCCTGTCTCTCGGCTATTACTTGGGGCGTTAAATAATATAAATGAATCCTATAAAATTTAAAGAAAGGAGTCGCGAGTGAAACAGTGTTAGAATAAAAGTCATTCTTTAACAACAGAGCAGATAAAGGTTGTGATCTGAGAGAAACCATACTGGACATCATAATTAGGTGAAAAGGTCAAGCTAAGCGAGTTAATGACGAGCGCTTGCCGAAATATTCTTAGAATCGATTGAGAAAGGTAGAATATTATGAATAAGAATCTCAATAAGAATGGTCTTTGGTGTAAGGAAGAGTAATGAAGAAAGGAGTTTAAATACTAATTTTTGCATAGATACTAAATGTTTATGAACTCAGATGACTAGTTTCGAGGATAGCATACAATTTATTGTCAAAATAAACTTGATCCTGTTTATGCTAATGATGTATTAGTTCCGATAGGATACAGAAAACCTCTTGTAGAAGTGGTGATGTCCCTTCATTGAGTTTCCATTCTAGTTTATATACTACATATAACCATCAGTGTTTTACCTTTCAGTAGGCTCATGTGCCATAATATTCGCTACTTAACACCATTTCTTTAACTTCCTAGTAACCCATCCCACCCTTTAAACAATCTAGCAACTTTTGTCTTTGTCATCCCATCTGATTTTTCCCTCGTATTCTACCCTCAATTACATTCTCATCATTCTTTACATAACGTAGTAAAACTCTAAAAGAGCACCAAGATCATTGGGACAGTTAAACGAGTTTCCAAAATACTTCGAAATAATCAAAACCCAGGTGTAATGTAAATAGAGGCTACTCAGCAGCAGATCCGGTGACGGCTTAACAAAACCATCATCAGTTGGGTTAGCTACAGTGTTTCTACGCTTGTTTCCATGACAGTATTAAAGCAGGATATCTGTATACCAGGACAGGTTTAAGAGATAAGCAGTCCTAAGGTGGACCTGTCCTGGATCGACTCATTACCGAAATTATTCAATCAGATAATAATCTATTCTTTTTAATAGAACATACTATAAAAATAGCACAACAATGTTGAATAAAAGTGGGAGAAATATATCGAGATACAGGATATGGAAGGATATCCAAATAATTGAAATATCCGGGACCGTTCCTGTGAAAGCAGGAAAGCTAGCAGCTGTACCTGGAAGAAAACTCCCGCACAACATCCCCATACACATTGCCAACAACCTCTCATCGTATATCCAAACAGGAATGCGTCGCTCCAGCCTATAGCGAATATTTCCGAGGCTCGAGTCGCTAAATGCACACTTGGAGGTCGAACCAAATACCCGTTCCGCTCTCTCGTTGTTTTAGTGCTCCTTTGGTGACCTAGGTACCTTCGCAGCGGGTTTTAGATCGGTGGAGCTCATTTGAATGTACCGTGATCTGGCTGCGGAGGGAATGGTGCCAAAGGTCAATCCCATAACTGCCCGTTACAGAACCACGCCCCGAAACAATCTCCATTCCAACCCCTTTCCTCTCCACCATTAACCCCACCCTCTCTTTGTCTATCCCTTAACGCATCTAGTCGGGGCGTTCTCTCTCTAAATTATTCGCTCTCCCTCAAAGTGAGGGCAAATTGAACGATTAGATCGCTTCCTGTGCCATGCAAGCGACAGATTGGTCCGGGGGGAGTTGATTTTACGTCAAAATGCCAGCCCGCCTGGGGTATTCATGAAGAGTCACCGTTGGTCCTAATTGAAACAACGCGATCATCAGCATAACTTCAGTACGCCTAGTCTAGGAGTATCTACGTCTAGTTTTGAGCTCACACTACTGACAATTGCACATCATTACCGAGTAGCATAATTATAAGTTGAGTCATTATGAAATTTAAGGATTTAGGCGAGAGTTAAGAAGTATCTACGTCTAGTTTTGAGCTTGAACTAATAATAATTGCCTATCGTTACCGATTGACATATTTATAAGTTGGGTCATCATGAAATTTACGGAGTTATGCAAGGGCCGGTGATCCATTAAATCTTTCTTTTGAAAGAAATACATTTTGGTCTCAGAAAACATCGGATAAATACGAAGTAATTACGCCACGAGAGGGAAATATGTAAATAATTAATAAAATGATTGAGTGATGTTTCGAATAACTTACGAATATTCACCATATTTACTAGTAGTAATAAAAGTTAAATAAAAATTTTGTTGGCTAGCAACTAAACAAGAGGAATTGCTGAACGAAGGAAAAATGACTGACTATGAAAGTTGTGTGCTAAAGCTTGACTTATTGCGTGGAGACAAAACTTGTGTTTAGGAGATTAAAGGAGAAGTTGTAATAGGCTATGTCGATAAAAGCTATACCAGAAGTCATTTACTCATGGTTAGAAATATATTTGCTATAGGTGAAAGATATTTTCAATTTCATAAACCAATTCTCTTTGAGGATTTTTGGGTTTGTAAAGTAAATCGTCGCGACATTCTTGTTAAACTTCTAATCATTTAACATTTTTAAGAGGAATAATTAGACCGAATTTATGACATTAGATACGTTGTTTGATAATTTCTTTGAAAGAAATCAGAATAACGGCTGCTTTCAGTAATTTTTTTTTCCCATTTACTTCTCCGCCCATGTGTATAAGTCCAGCTCCTCCCTTCTACACCGAAGCCACCCTTCCATGTATTCACAGTCACCGGGTTACGAGTCCATAAAACCTCAGAAATAGAAAGGTTTAAATGTCAAGGCGGAGAGCTTGTTGCCAAGGGAATTAACATAAGGGTTATTTGAAGTGACGAGATTGATTTTTGCTGCCATTTAGCTGTTTCGAGAGGTCGTGATATGCTGGATTTACTACCCCTGCTTATAAAAATATTATTCATTTGGTATTTGATGAGTTTGAGCGGTGAGTCATGCCAAACAAAGGGAAAAGGAAGAGAAAAGTCGACTATTCATGTTTTCGTCACGACAAAAAACTTCCCACTTCCGTAGCACTTAAAATTGTAACGAACTGATTACTTATTACTACAAAAATTACTACAAAAAATTAATACTTTTAATAATATTCCTTGGCTGGCTCAATAGTTAGAGCATATAGTCAATAACACTTTCCTACATATGATCAGATAACGAATACATTTTAAAATTCCGAAGGGTTCGTAACAGACTAATTGTTTGCGTATTACGCGTAGAAATAAGGAATTTTCCCAAAATTTAATAATCGACATTAATGATTTATAATGTTTTCAATAGAAGTTACCGTATTGATCATTATCTTCCACCACGCATGTCCTATCACCTCATGACACTAATGTGATGACACCGGTAACTTTTCTGCAGTTCTTTTTTTGTGGATAGTACAGATTGTGTAACACATACTGTAATTCTCTTTATTGAATAAACATGGAATTCCACCAGACAACGCTGTCTCAGTTGCATTGAATGTAGGGGTTTATTATTATTTTAAGTTTAAATTTCTCCCTTTATGTTTTCTTTCACTCAAGATTATAGTATAGTTATTTTAAACATTAATGTTATGGAATCACACAAAGTAACGGCTTCTTGCACCGATTTTATCAATGTGAAAGCGTTTTCTGAAATACATAATCTACATCAGCGAACATAGCTTATATACAGTGTGATATGGCAAAATTGTTGTTATGATTTTTTCTCTATTTTTTGTTTATGCCTACTTTTTGCTCTTTATGTCCTAAGAACACCCTTGCTGTGTTACTCCATGATGGCTATTGGAAGACTCATGTAAAGAATATGTATCAATAAAAAAGGAAGGTCTAACAATAATAATAATATTTCGTGACGTTCTACGTTTCCGGCACTAAACACAATGCGCCAGTTCTTCCAGTCTATGCCAATATTCAACTGTGATTACATCGTATCTCAGGCCAGCACTCGTCCCGATTTCTACGAATGCAAAACTTCGGAGTTTCCACCGACTCATAGTAATTCCCTTTATCTTCCTATTACGGCTGAGTAGCGCGAGAAGTTCTTGTTCCGAATGTTGGAAGGCGCCAAACTTGGTCGTGCTTCGGATGAACGAAAGACAGAGGAGAACAAGGGATTAGCGAAGGATTTTGGTGGAACAGGGGAAGGTAGGATTATGGCAATGGGGAGGGAAGGGCGACCTTTACAGAGGAAGAATACTTCACGCGAACTCGGAGAGGGCGTAAAAGGCTAGAGGTGGGGGAAGTGAAGGTCGGGCTATCCCGGATAGAGTCGTATAAAAAATTCATGGGCGTAAAATCGGGAGGAGCATCAAGGAAGCCCATTTTACACTTGTCTCCTCTCTAAGTTCCCTTAGCAACTTCCATCCGACCTATCGCATTTTATGCTACCCGCTTCCCGTATCTCATGCGCCTAGCAACTGTTCCAAAGTGATCACCCGAGTAGAACGAGCCCGATGTGGAAACTCATCGACCACGGGAGATTAGTTAAAATCAAAGCAGGTTTAGTTGCGAATTAACGAAGCACTTAATCCACTATTATGATACGGGTTAACCTAGACTTATGTCCATCAGTACGGTTATTACCCTGAGTCCGGATTGAAACTCATCTCCTCCATCAAATACCAAATACCCTAGAGAAGTTATAAGACTTACTAATAATAAGTTTTCTACCTTTCGGTAGGTTCACGTGCCCTTATATTCCCTACTTGGAGCCATTTCTTTCGCTTCCTGGTAGCTTACCCCACCCTTTGTCACCTAACAACTTCTGTCTTCGTCTTCCCCTCTGCTTTTTCCCTTACATCCCCTCAATTTCTTTCTTTAGGAATCCCTCTCCTCTCAATATATGATCGACCCATTTCCTCTATCGACGTTTAATTACTTCAATTAAAACCCTCTAAGTATTTACTAGGCAAGATGAAAGGAGACGTAGTTTTCCCTAGCTCTCGTCTCATATAAAAATCTCTGTTTGCGGAAAACGTGCTCATAAATCCATACCAGTGATCATACAGATGACGATTTACGTAGAAGTGGTAAGGGCTGACAAGGACTTGTCATTTCCAGGATTTTTAACAATCCCAGGATTCCGAAAAAATTGACGATAACGGGATCCCTGGAATTTTCCGGGATTATAATTTTTAGTCAATCTGACGGCGAAATGATACAAGTTCTTCTCATTTTCAACTCAACTTTTAATTGAGTTCAAACAAGATAAATTCATTTTCTTTTTAAATCTCTCATATAACCAGTAAAACAAGTAATGTAATTACAAGATATTCTTAAATACTACGTTTAAAATTGAGAAAAATAGAGGTATGATATTTAACAGCTTTACTCATGTCCATCAAAATCCAAAAGTTATATAAGACTACACTATTAACATCACTATCTTGTATTAACTGCTTTATAATAATTTTTCAAAAAACATAGTGCTGATACTTTGATCACTTAGGGATGAGCGTATATTGGAATTGAAAAGGCCAGCAGAGGAGAGTGCTCTCTCAGTGTCTACGGATGTGAGCGGGATGCTCAGAAGGGAGTTAAACTTACTAGAAAAGAAAAACAGGGATTTCAATTGTCATTCCCGTGAGCTGAGAAGCTGGCTTTACCTACGTGATCCCGGGTCGACAAGCGCTAAGGGCTGACCAATAACCAACCCACAGAACAGCATCACTCGTACCAGGGTCTTTCATTTTATCACAACTGCGAAAAAAACTGATACATACGTAAATGAAAGATACGATATATAGTTTTCATGCTCTCCCAAAAAATGTTTCATCTGTCAAAATATGACACTAGAGAAAAATCCAAATTTATGAAGAGTTACAGTTAAATGTTAATTTTTTCCCCATAAACCTTCACGTCCAACAGCGACTACGTTTACTATTTGTCACGCCAAAACTGCGTTTATAAAGTCATTATCAGTACTTCATGCGAAAGATTCATTCCAAAGAAACGTAGAAGATGAAAAATGAAAGAAAATTATTTTGGGAATTATGAAAACGGAAGATATTATATCAGTCAGTGATAAATGTAAATTTGAATATACATTTTTGGAGGTTATTCTTGCAGAAGAGTGTCTCTGAAGTTTAAAAGTTTTTTAATTTTGTTTAATTTTTAGTTTAAAAGAATTTCAAAAGTTAGGTCTAAATAAACTTCAGAATGAATTCGATTCCCATAAATAATATTTTTTTAAATGAGAAGCAATGGAGTTCGTATTTTTCGCATTTTAACTTTTTTAACCAATCGGTTTTGGCTCTGATTACACGCACCTGACGATGGAAGGCCGAAACCGGTCGGTTAATAAATTTGTATGGAAAATACGAAGTCCATTGCTTCTCATTTATTAATTGTCGTTCCACGAAGTAAGGTCGAATCATATTGATAATATTTATTCTCTTCAACAAAACGTACTAACCTTTAATATAGCAAAAAAAAATGTATTCGCGCAGTGAACACACGCATTGAAACGAAAGACTCGTGACATTTCGTAACATTTTGCGAAGATGACAAAAAATCCGATATAGCAACTGGAGCTTTTCTTGGACTCTAATGTCTTACCACAGCCGTGTTTCTTTTCCTCGTAGATAGCAACTGGGTATCACGTGTTGGTAACGGGATGAGATTAGTATAGTTTTTCCCCATTTAGTTATTTTATGTATTTATTTTCCAATGCCCGTTAAACACCGATTTACTGGACAATGAAAGTGGTGGGCAAAAACAATAAGAACGGACAAACACCATTCCCTAACAGGATCGGCTAGTTGGGATTCGAATCCGGGACATTGCGGCTGGAGCGATAGCACGCTTACTACTCCGCCACCGCAGCCACTTGGTGTAACTCAAGCCTTTTGAGTTTTTTGATTTTGAGGCAGATTCTTGGGAAATAATCCCGTGAGCACAACCCCACTTCCGTCAATACGCACGACGAGGGTGAATCGATAAAATAATCGGTGGAGAGTCCGAGGGGCGGAATGGATTAGTGGGCGGGTTCAGGGTGCTTGGAGGGAAGGATTGATGGGTCGAGAAGAGGGTAGTTTGCGTGGGAGGATGACCGAAATGTCGCGACCTTTGCGTCGAAGGGAACGAGAGTCTTACTCATCCCTCATTGATTGTGACGCAGCCATTGCGGGTGGGGAAATTAGGGATGGGGCGAAGAGTGACGCGTTTTGGATATGAAAGGGCCGAGGGTCCTAAGTTGTCGCAACTCCAAGGGATTAGGGAGCAGATGGAAATGCCACTAATCGAAGGGATTAGCCCATGACTTCATAGGACCGAAGGGTCTAAGGCGTAATGTACTTTCAGCTTAAAGGACGACTAACTCGACTGGGAACGATCTTTGATTGAAATCTCCAAATGATACTGAGTTTTTATTGTTTACGTAGTAAGCTAAACGAGAACATTTATTAATGGATATAAGTTACTAATCGGCGAAAGCGAGCATGTTTTCATTAAGAAATGACGCGTAAGTAAATCTTTCAAATACCAGGTGTTTTGAGTTCACTGGGAGCCTTAATTGCATAATTCAACCAAACCGCGTCTGTTTAAGGCCGGTTTGTTTCGAAGAGCAATTTAAAAGATGGAAGTCTAGGAGAAACTACTACACGTCATCAAAAAACTGAGATAAAACTTGAGCGTTATATTTTCTTCGCAAAATTATAAGGGATGGAGGCTAATTCAATGAAAGTCCCAAAATTTAATTTGTCGAAAGCTGCAATAGAGATGTTAGATTCACGTTGTGAAGAAGGCGTTTGTGTATTTTTTAAGAGAGAAAAAAGAGCAAAGTCGTAATTTGCGTAGTATTTAAATGAAATCGACGATCTCCTGTTTTGGGATTAATTAGCAGTTATCTACAACAGATACCAAAAATACTTAAAACATGAAGTTTTCCTCTGTTCATTAAATATCTATTTGATGACGCCTGATTTCAAAGTTAATAAAAGATGATTTATGTCGCGATATAAATAGCTGTTGTAGAGCCGCTGTGCCGGAATAACTGGGCCTAACGATTAGGAACCAAACAAGATCAATTAAGAATCACACCTAGAGCTATTGAACTGACATCATGAGAAAATTTTGACCTACACTTAGTTTACATGCTTCAAAGGCAGCCCTCACTTTCGTCCATTTTGCAGTTTTAGCAATTTTCAATCATACGGATGCGGAATGACTTCAGATGTTGGGTCTAAAATTCGCGGGTATCCGATATGAATTTGAAGAAGAGACATAAAGTTAGATTACTGATCCTAATTTACAAAAAATAAATAAAAAGAGAATACAGGAAATAATAGATAATTCACAGGATACACATTTTTTTTAACTAAAAGATGTGGAATGATCACATAAATGGAATAGAAGACAGAGGACAGTGAAGATTTGGAAAGTGCCTACAGGGAAAAATTATTGGAAGAGATGGAAAGAGAGTGCGGGGGATAATGAATTGGTAAAGAGTGGAGCCAGAAAAAGAAGAACTAATACTTACCGTGTCTTGTACGGAGCTATAGATGAAAAAATAATATTATTTACATTTTAAGTACAAATTAAGTTTTATTAATGACTGATTCTTTCGAACTTGAGTCATGGCAAAGGCACCTGAATTACTTACACACGCGTACGCAAAGAAATCGAAACATTTTGAGAATTATCGCGTTTAAACATTTAACAAATAAATAGCACAACTACTGACAAATAACTCTCCGAGGGTGACCGCTCTATGCCGTCTTCAATTCTCCTCGCTGGCGAAATATTCGCTATCCCACACACAAGTGACTCATTGCTCCAATTCGTAACCCACCGAATAAACGGATTCCTCCGCAAAAATGCTTACATTTCGAATGGACGCAGCGGTCGAGAGGTTGACGAGCGCGGATTCCACTGTTTCCTCGAATGCCGAGCACTAAATTGTTTATCGTGCCTAGGGGGCATTCGCGCCAGATACAGGCTAAAGAGTGAAAGGGGAGGAAGAGATAGGCTGCGATGAGGTCGCTGGAGGCTATCAATCGCTCAAGCGGAGGGCAGCCGTGGCACTGGCCATAAATCCACGCGAGGATCTGTAATGAAATTCCAACACCACCGCAATGGTATCCACGTTCGAACCGCCCTGCGAATTCCATCCCTCCGCACCTCTCACCCACCAGCACGGCAACCGGAGGGCACGATGGTTACTCTTCAAATAAATCGGATGTTTGTAAGGAAGACCACGGATCATCCAAGGTATGATGGCATCAGCGGCAAATTAATAACTAGGCGCAATAGGCGCTAGCTGAGGGCCTCAACCTTATGAAGAACCTAAATAAGGCTGTGATAATAAACTCTCAATAACAAAATGTTCTGGCTTTTCGCTTCAAGAAAGAATTTAATGAATATTGAGTAAGCCTACATAATACATTTATAGATTATATTTCATTGCTTATGTTACTATATGATATTAAAATGTCTACCCATCATTGATTGTAATTTATAGAAATACTATGAATTTAAATTCAAAACTTGTTTTTTTTATTTCGTACGACTGAGATTTATATGGCATTTGTATTCGAGGAAAAATTTCGAACTTTGACTCATTATACCTAGTAGGGGCCATTCAATACTTTGCAATGAATTGAATAAATAAAACTGTCGAAATGGAGTGGTACTAATTAGTGACGTAACTGAGAATATAAGATTAACAGCCACACAAGAAAAAAAGACTGTCAAAACTGGGACTCGAAGAAGGATCTTCCTCTTTCCGTGCGAATGCTCTAGCCAAATAATCTATTTAGTCAGATTGCTTCGTTGGTTAAACTTTCTTTTAATATCTGGGTTTGAGTCACGGCCCTTTTTTCATGTCCGTTTTTACTTGGGATTTTCTTATGTGCACGCCTTTACGTGCAACGTTATCTATTACCCATTCAAAGTTACTTTTCACCCTTTACCGCAAGTAAGATGGATCAAAATGCAAGTTTAAGTTACACCTGATAAAAGATACCTTTTCAAACGTATCTCGTGTATGACAATTAGAGCTTACCATGAATAGTAATTCGTGATGTTATCAAATTGACCTCATCAGATGAAATAAACATAATGAAGAAATGAAAAATCTCACGTATTTGGCTCCTACTTTAAAATACTTGATGTAAATGAATGAAGCAATGAGAAAACAGCATCATTTTCCACTCAAACCAAATCCGTCAAGTCCATTTGTTTCCTTAGGAACTAACACTACTGTAATTTCAAAATGCTTCTCCTCATTAACGGATGACTTTATCCTCGTTATGTTTATGCGATAATTGCAATGACACTTCCATTTAGACGTAAATGAAATATCCTCACCACTCAGCCGAGATTGAAAAAGCCGAAAGAAGGAATTGTTTTTAGAGTGGTTAAGGGAAAGGGCGATAGGGAGGAAGGGATGGAGGGGGTTAAAGGAGTCGAATGAAAAAGGGAGGGAATTATTCCATACGAGTAAGAGAATGGGACGATGATATGGTAAAGCGATAAAAGAGAACATTTGCATTAGTTTTTGTGGGAATTGGTGCGCGCAGGCAATTGCTCCTGAATGAAAGAGAAAGAGTGGTGCGAGCGATAGAGAATTTAGTGGAAGCCGATATTAAAGGATTGGAGAAGAGACACGGGGGCAGATAAATGAATGGGAAAAGTAAGGAGTTGAAGTAGAGAAGGAAGATTTACAGAGAGTTTCATACGGGGTATAAAATGTTGATATTGCGTAGTACATTATATTTCTTCCATCTGTAAATTCGTCAGTGGTTAATAACACTGAACGAGACCTGGATAACCTAAATCACTGAAGCATTGTGGATTATTGACCAACCCTGAAGTAGGACTTGGAACAAAGTGGGTGAAAATAAATACAGTTGAAGAATGCTAGATTTGTGGTGGTAGAGCGCCAATTGCTAACCTAATCAATTGTAAGAAAATACTACTTCTCAACCATCATTGAGATTTACGAAATATATACCTACGCTTTTAACGATAAAAGCGAAAAATTTGGAAGAAGTATTCACTATATACTCTTTTCGAGTTGGATAAATACAAACAATTAATGATATCGATTAATTAAATTATACTAAAATTATGTCGATCAATGATAGGTATTATTTAAAAAACGACAAGCAATGGAAAGTGCATTTACGTAAAATCAGTTTTCAATTGACTTCAGCAGTCATTTCGCTAAACTTTCCCACTTAACGGATAATACACGAGCAATCGCTTAAAGTTTGCCTCATAATATATTTAATTAAAATGTTGTCGCAATATTGATGCTAATAAACAGATCCCTCAGTGCAATGAAAGAAATATTTAAGCAATTTACTTAGAAAGCAAATGGATGAAGATATTATGCCGTGATTATAGGCAATGCGCAATGCAAGAAAGCGTCGCCGGCTGCAAATTTGCAGGGACAACTGCACCGCTGATCTCTTGATAGGTCGAACTCTTACAATACAGGAGCATGGTAAAAACGAATAATGATATCTAATGAGTAAGAAAATGCGTTTTAAATTTTCAAAGAAATAACATAAAAATTGCATGTAATGGAAATTTTTCTCAAATAAGGGATAAAATTTTAGAAAAGGGGTAGTTCTACACCATAGACACCTATAACCCGCCCAGTTAGCAGCATTGACCGCTACTATTACTTCGAGGGTTGCATGTAAGACTTTTTACACTACACAAATGTATTTTAAATTATTATTAATTCATTAAAATCTATCATTTTATATTCTATTGAAAATATATTTATATATTACGTAATATTGTATCAATATTGATAGTTATATACTTTCGCTTTCTATGATTGTTTTCTCTGACCTGATTCCAATGAAAATTCGATTTTTCCAATTCAGTCAGTTCAGAAGCTTTCAAGTAGAAAATTTTGCAACTTTTTGGAGATTATGATATAACGTTAGACCTCACTCATTTTTTTCAACGTTTCAAGTAAGAGCAAAACTCAATAAGCCACTAAATAGAATTAGATCTCTATTTTTAAACTAAACTTGCTGATTATGTTCTTCCAGAGAAATACATTTGAGTAATTAAATTTTCTTTGAAGGTTGATTCGATTGTCTTTGTCTAACTTTTTATCCTGCTGAAAAAAAATTGCTCATCGTGGAAGCTGAAGTAGCAGGGGGTAACATTAACCGATAACGTCTTCCGCAAACGTACTCCTATGTACCTCTGAGTTTATTGAGTAGTTTATCACAGCTCAACTTCTAATTTCCTGCCATTCAAGAATATTTACGTAACATTTGGTTTTCTATCGTAGAGTTTTTTAATGAAACGTATCACCTTGCACAGCACTTTCTCAAGTTTACACTTTCTCAACTTTTCATCCCCTAGATCCCATATATTTGCCGCATATTCCCGATAAGGACAAACCAAGTTGAAATAGATGCAAAATAATTAGTTACCGGCAATACCGGGTATACAAGACGATCATTTTATTTAATGATATATTCGTGACTCTTAGTTAAGAATAAAATATAATATATGTTATGACCTTTCTATGAGTATTTTTTAGGTTTCGTATGCGTCACGACGACTTTCACGTAGTATCTAATCCTATGATTGTGAGAACCAACTTAAAGATGGTAAAAATATGAATGTTGTAAAACTTACACCAAGTAACGGGAAGATTATAAAGCAAACACCGTTGCTAGATGTAGCACGAGCAGTAGTAGTATTGTTAAAAGTGGCTCGACAGCTGAGGCCATTTTGTATATATGTGCCGGAATCAAACCACGGATCATTTTCACCAGAGGCGAACGAGCTACCAACTTGGATAACTGGGTGCTCAACCAATCTAACTTTGCTGCTAATTCGCTGGATTTTCTGATTTTATGTCCTAAAACTACATTAAAATTTTTACTATGAGATCTTATAAACTCATTAACTCTAAAATAGATTTAAAGCGAATAAATAATTGCGATTTCTTAGGAGATTACGTGTTCTCATTCAATTTCAGGGGCGTGTTTTGGGGACACATTACCTTTAAAATTTAATGTTTACAAGCTCGAGTTGGCCTGGCTCCCTTTCCTATGATTCGAGCGACGTTTTAAATCTGTGCGACGTCAACTTCTCCATGTAATTAAAAGTGGACGAGATAAAATAATTAAGCGATGACGGAAGCATGAATTGGGAGTTAGTGAATGGATCTCTTAGGAGACTAAATGAATGCGGAATGAAGAGAAAACAAAGAGTTGCGAGGGAGTGAGACCTGCTTTTCTAAATAAAGTGATGAGGAGAAAAACGCTCGACCACGCCCCCTTGCCTCTCAATGGCGCGAATTACTCTCTCAAGTGCGCCACTTAAAGATGATTAGAATTTCCGTCGCGTTTACTTTTCTCTCGTCTCACTCGAATCACACGCCGGCCGGCGGATTCATTCAGCATCACGCATCCTTCCTTCTCTCTCTTCACCCCACGAAATTTCCATCAATTTACATCCCACACTCTTCCCGATGGCTACGGATGCGTAATCACAACATATCTCCATCCTTGTGTGCTTTGAGAGATTCCAACGCCCGATATAAGTCAACCATTACTTAAGCAATATCAATGAACTAAAACTAATGAAAATTTACGAAAGAAATAATACTATTAATTTATTTCTACATTAGTACCCTGAAAAACCCCTTTCGGTGAGTGGCAGGGGGAGTAAACACAAAACGTTCCAGTTACCTCTTTAACTTATGGCTGTCGAGTACTGTTCGCAGAAAGAAGTCCCTATAACGACTTGTGCTCGCACCCACTTCTCTTATTTACGCTCATTGTTCGATCGGCTGAAGTAGCATGCGGGTCGCGTAATACCGATTACGCCTTCTGCAAATGTGCTTTCTCTAAATGTATCAAGCAATCGCAGCCTTGCTTCTAATCTCCTTTCTTTCAAGGATTTACAACCTGCGTCTGAGAGCATTTGTGTAACGCTAGTTTTTTTATCATAGTACTTTTCAACAAATCGTATCACCTTGTGCTGCACTTTCTCGAGTTTGCGAGTATACGTTTGAACCAAAGATAAATTAATCAATAACAAAAACTACATAAATAATTAAGTCTTTTTGGTGGTTTTTGGATTCTTACCGCTTTACCATCAGTGGTCGGGTCTGTTCTTTAGATAGGTTGTTTGGAGAAATCATAGTAGTAGTAGTATTGTTAAAAGTGCTTCGACTACTTAGGCCATTTCACACTAGGTACCTATCGGGAATCGAACCCAAGACCGCATTCACAGAAGTCGAAAGTTTATCCATCCTACTTGGCTATCTGGGAGTCCATTGGAAAAAGCATGTGAGTAAACAAAGCCAAAATTTGTTTGGTGATGTAAATAAAGGCTTTAATTGAGAAGAATTAGTGGATTCGGCGTCATTTTAGAGTAGGGATTTTAGGGTTTTAGTCTATTTAACGATTGAATGAATCTATCGGTGTATATTTATCAGTGTTGGATCGAATCTACCGTTAATCTAAATGTTGTCCTGTTGGCTGAAAACGACTAGGGAAACGTTAATGTTGAAATTGATTCCATAGAGTAAGAATGAAGTTTGTTTTGTTAACATACAGAGCCGCGCTGTCTTATGGGTGCAAACGGTGCATCGCACCCGGGCGGCGACAACGTAAACGTAGCCAACCATTTTTATTATTACAACAACAATATTTGTTGTTTTCTATGTGATAGAGACCACTTATTTAGGAAAGATTACGATATGAAAATAAAGACTGGCAAACATTTAGAGGAAAGCATTACGATAAAAGAGCATTTGTGCTATGGATTTAATCGGAGAATTGGAATCAATTAAAGATTATCTGGAATAAAAAAATCTCTTCTGGTTTTGGAATATATCTTTGCTAGAGATCTGACCTGAGTGTTATTAAATTTGCAAAAAGCTTTGCGAGTTTAATTGAGACTTGCTGCTTGGAACGATCTTTCTCGGAATTCAATTTGTTTGAGAAACGTTTTCGATCATCGATGAGCCAAGGCAAGCTAAGCGATTTGGCTTTCATCACCATACAGAATGAAATTTAGGACGTACCTTCTTTTGATGATATTGTAAAAGAATTCGCAGTTGAAATTTCAAAATGTACATATTTTAAGTTAAATGTTATTCTGTATTTGTCTCCATTCCCTTAATGCGTGATTATTTGTGCTGCAATACAATTTTTATTACAAACTTTCACATTCAGTCGTATTTAGTAATATTTAGTATTAATATTTCGACGATAATTAGAAGAACGAATTCTGAGTAAACATAGCCAAACCGAAAAAGATAATTTCAGATTGGAGGAATTGATCTACGCATCTGTTCCCCTTATAGAAAAAAGAGAACTTAACCTAGTATATACTTCGGGTGGGTGATTAGATGGCGGGTATATGCGCGGAGGTTCAATTTCTCAGCCCCGCTCACTCTTGTACGCGGTGAAGGGTCGACACCCTTCTCTTGAACGGCCAACTCCGCGGGGACACATCGATTGTCCACTCGGTTAGCGACGCAACCGCTGATTCCCCACGGGTGACGCCCCTCCCCCTCTTCTTGCTGCGTGAACACTCGCGAGACAATGGATGCGAAACTCCGACTAGATTCCGCCTACTACTCAATTCCTGGAGCACATTGTGCCTCTCCCCTCGAAAAGCCTTTTCTCTTTCCTCCGAAGCAGTGGCGCGAAGGACGACGAAAGAGAGAGGATTTCAAATAAAGGGGAGGAGACTGCCTCTGAGAATGAAATTGAGGCTAAAATTCTCTGCTTTCATTCATTTGTCCTAAAAATTAACCTAGGAGGTGATTAAAGAGGCAAGATTATGGGCTTGCGTTTTTTGACTTTATTGGAACTTACTTGACTAGGTTTAATTTGAAAATAGTATCGGTGGACACAGTTGATTTCGTATTGGCCTTTTGATAGCGAAGGATGATTTTTATTGATTTACCAGTACCCCTAAAAAGCCTCCAGTTATTGGTCACTTAAAGTGAGAGTCGTACAAAGTAACAGAAGCAATCATCCAATAAATGAGCTTAGGCAATCAATGAGAGTGCCAGGACTTGAACCCGGGACCATGGCAAAGGGTAGACTTGGATGCTAACTACTCACCAAAGAGGCTGACAATTACACAATAATACCTCGGATAACGTCGAAAAGTCTATCCATCATTATATTCTTTTGTCGAGCCGAAATACCAAAGAAAGTACGTGGTAGCTTTTTTGGTATTTTTAGACGTAATAAATAACTAGATGTATATGTATTTAATAAATTGGTAACGTGCAGGAAAAGGCATTCGGTTAACAGAGGTTTCTAAAAAAGAATTTGGTTCCGGAACGAATCATATTCGTTATCCGAAGTATCAAAGAATTATATTAGAAAAGGTATCTGAAAATTTCTTCGAATATTAGTTCTTAAATAACTTTCAGACCTCAAACATTATAATACACTCAGCCTCGAGACCGGTTTGAACCTCATCCCCTCTAGGAAATGAAGATTAAAAGCCAAGATGAGGAGTGTTGTGGTTTGCCTTTCCTTACGGAGTCAGAATGCCATTAGTTGAAAACCATCATGTAAGTGCACCACAATTGCCCTAAGAATAACACCTTTTGAATATTCAAGAAAATTACGACACAAGGATTAAGGAAAGGTGGTTGACTTAGCACGAAAGCAGTGCGGCTGAATCACAAGGAAAAACAGGTGTGAAAAATAGTGACATGACTGGGACTAGAACTCAGGTCTCCCATTTTCTGGACAGGTATTCTAACCACTGAACTACCATGCCGCGTCTATTGCACACTGTTACAGGAATGCTTTTTGTGTGCAAGGCGAGTAGAGTAGCCTCCACCTTGTGGCACAAACTACCGCCAGTTACTACCTGGTAACAACCTGGCCAATTACTACCTAGTCTTGCCCACAGAAAGCATTCCTGTGACAATATGGAATAGACGCGGTATGACAGTTCAGTGGTCATGTAGGTAATGCAGATTTATAATTCATGTTACTCTTTTCAAAACAATGTAAAATTCCAAAGTATGTAAATGATGCTTACTCATAATTTATGTATTAATGTAGAAAAAAGTATAAAAGTGGTTAGAATACCTGCGCGGAAAGTGAGAGAATAGGGTTCGAGTCCCAGTCATATCGATATTTTTATACAAGTCATTCCTTGGGGCTTCAGCTTACTTTATAGAGAAATCCTCTACTTCTTTAATCTACGAGTATCCATTCATAATCATCTTAAACACTAATTTCTTTCTACACGTGTCTTTCGATGACATTTCTTAAGATACCTTTTCCTATCCACTCCTTCACCACTTTCAATTTTACTCCTTCCTACTGCTCTGCACTCTCAATAACCTTAATCATAATTTCTCTCATCTTCCTCCATTTCTCCTTTTGTCTCATACCATTCGCTCTTTCCAACCCAGCGCAAGAGAGCAGATGTGCAGGGAACAACTCCCATCGCTCATGCGATCTCGTCAGGACAAACCTCTTTCCCCTCAAGCCCTTCCCCCGCCTTTATCCACCGCCCACTCCAAAGCTTTCCCTTCATCACTTCATTGCCTCTAACCCTCTTATTCCTCTTCACAAAAAGAGAATCGGTTTCAATTTCCTCGGGAATTGGTTCATTTCGTTCTAGGAAAACGTACACAAGGATTAACAATTTATGCTCGCCAAATTGACTGAGATTGTTAACAATTAGAGGATAGAGTTCGAATATCGAAAAGTAAAAATATATGTATTTTGTTAATACTTCGCTATACCGCGAAGTTTTATTAGAGAAGGGAGACCAAATCTTATATCTTTATATATAACTGTATTTCGTACAACAAATCAGGTCGAACATCTGTACGTAACCGGCCGCGGTGACGGAGTGATTAGCGTGCTAGCTCAACGCCAAGGTCCTTGGTATGAATCCCGGCTAGTTGGATATTTCCGGTTAAGAAATGGTGTTCGTCCGTTTTTTTGCCTAAGTCCGCCACTGTAATTGTCCAGCAAATGGATGTTTGTGGGGGATTGGGTAATTAAATAAAAATAAATAATATCCTCTAAGATATACCACACGGATCGTTCATATGCCCTAAAATCTCCTACTAACCGCCTTTTCCTTCATTACTGAATAAATGTTTCTTCCCTCTCTATCATCCAACATTTTTAGCATTTGTCTTCTCCTCTCATTTTCCCCTTGAATTCTAACTTTTGTAGCCTTCTTCGGTAATTTATGCCCTCGTAATGTAACCCACCGATTGCTTTAGATATCGCTGCGTCGGTTCAATTAAATCCTTACCTTCGTCAACCATCTAAAGCACTTTCGCATTTGTTTATCTATAACTCAGTCGTATCACAACGAGAATAGTTGAGATCTACCTAGATATTCCTTAAATCGACTGTTTTATTGCGATAAGTGGCATAGATGTAGATTTCGAAGACATTTCCAACCAAAGATTTTCTCTCTCAGAAAATATTCGCCTCTGAAATTGCCGAAAAGAGATCAAACGTCAAATCAATTTCGAAATAAATGACAAATTAAAGACATTTTCGACAGCAAAAAGAAATAAACATTCTAAAAATGTGGAAGATTACAGTTTTAGCCAATAAATGAAGAGAGAGCAATATAAATAGGTTTCGTTTTCGTATTTCAACGAATGGAAAAATAGGAATTCTTTTAAATGGACCATCATAAAAATAATGGGCGGAGATATTTACTGAAAGCATATTAAGGGGAATGATTCATAGCATTAAAAGCTCGAGATTTATGCTGAAAAATCAAAATATAGTGGGAGCAACTGCCTCGTATGAGAGATCGTATTTAGATCCATGTAATACATAAGTATTTAGGTAAGATATTTTTCAAGTTGAACTCGATTAAATCCATTTTATAGGGGAAAACAATTTTAACAAGAATTAATTATAAGTTATGTTAAAAATGAAATTCCATAATTCAACAAGTTGTTCCACTTAAGTAAAGGAGTATTTGAATGTCTAAAAAGCTATAGCCGACCTCGGTTGCGGAACGGTTATATCGATAGCTTTCTAACGCTGAGGTTCCGGGTTTGAGCCTCTGCCAACCGGGTTTTCCAGGCTAGGGTGTTTGTGTTCGTCCTTTGTTTATGACCAAATTATTAAAACGGATATATTTTGGGAATCCTGTTTCCGTTAAAGAATTAATAATAACAATAATAAAAAGGGTAGTCGGCCAAGAGAGGCTAAATTTACGATTAAATATCTCTCGACCTGCGAGTATTTCATGAAAATAGCCTATTTTTAAGCTTTTATGTATCAAATCCCATTACTCTTCCCCTGATTACGCAATTAATGTCATAATATTGAACTTCAAACCCTCCTTTGATATATAGTCGAAATGAAAACTAAAAAAATCTGCAAATGAGAGCAATAACGCCGATTTAACTGCGTGCGGTATGGAGTATGGAGTACCGACGCTGGCAACTCGGGAGAAAATCTAGGTCGGTACCACGTACCGTCTCTGAGGGGTTAAGTAAATACTTTGGCTTCGATAGATACCTCCAAAAACTATGAGTTTCTAGACAATAGTACACACATTTGCTCATTTCAACGACACATTTAGATTCCCTAGAGAGAGAGAGAGACACTATCTGAAATGGCCGAGATGAGTGTCGTAAGTAATGGCAGAAAAGTTATCAAATAAACGCTCTTGGCTGGAGGCTAAATCAAAGGGAGTGTGAACAGAACACAACCCTGTCTCGCCGCAAAGCGTTTAATTCATTTTCGGAAAGAATTTTGCGCGCAATTCCGAGGGCTACACTTTGTCATGGAACACAAGCGGAGTCCTCTTCGGCCTGAAATCCAATCGACTCAGATGGACGAGTTTAAGGTTCGTCGCAAGAGGGTGTAAGGGCGAACAATAAGGGGAAGGGATGAAAAGGGGCGCCGGTGGTTAGGGAAGGGATCGCCGAGGGTGTCCACGCCGAAATACACCAATTGAGGATATTTCAGCAATCTCCTTAAATAAAATCGACTGCGGAAGCTGTAACTTTATGAAACTCTTTACCCTTCTAGGGGATGGATAGATAGATAATATTTATAAACGCTCTGGTTACAAAAGATCAAGAAATATCAATATTCAAAAGAATATCAGAAAAGAAACTTCAGAAAATAAAATGCAAGCAATAAGAATGAACTACCAACAGCATACAAAAAAGAGAGTTAACTCTGTATCACATGAAACACAACTAATATGTTCAATGAATATAGATACATAGGAGACAGATGAATGGAAGGCTCAGACCTTTAAGAGTAAGTAATTGTACAACTTCATCTGTATGTGTATTCATACTGGTTTTATGTAATATGATTGGTAGTAACAACTCGGTACGCTGTTGGATCCACTTTGATTCTCAGTATTGATGTTTATTGAGTCTTAATAAGGTCAGACTAAAATATTTTTTAGAAACTAGACAAAATCTGTAAGGAAAAGGAACACGGGTTTTGCTCATACGTTTCCGAAAAAAAGAGCTCCAAAAAGCCGTAACTTGTAAGCAAACCAACTATTAGGAATTTATAAGGAAAAGGGTAAAGGTGACTTTGCAGGTTAAGTCGAGCACCTAGGAAAAATTCCAAGAAAAAACGGACATGAAAAATATCTGACAGGACCAGGACACGAATCTGGAATATTCCGCTTTTCGGGAAGATACTTTATCCAATTAAACTATCGAGCCAGAACACATTCTCAAGCCGTTTTGGGAGAAATTTATCTCAATAACTTAACTTTAATTTCTCCGTAAGTAAATTAAAAGCTATTTAAGAAATAAAAACACAAAATTAACAATTAACCTGATACATACAAAACCCTATTCACATAGAGAAACAGGAAGCGTATTATACATAATGACCTGGGACCAATACTTTACTCTGCTTTGTTGTAGTATTGTTAAAAGTTCTTCGACAGCTGAGATCATTTAGCTCCTAGGCTCCGACCGGGAGTCGAACCCGGGATCGCTTTCACCGAAGTCGAACGCCCCTGGGATATCCTAGAGGCCTTCTCTTTTGTTTTCTCTGAATGACGTCACACCACAAAAGGCATAAATGCCCCATACCACCCCCGCTTCACTCCATTATTTTCTGTCCTGAAGATGGCAACATGGTTGCCGAAATACGTCCGAATAGTATTTCTTTTAACTCTAATATTAACTAGACAAAGTTCTACGTTTGTCCAGTTTACGATCCAACTTAACGCCTTCTTTTAGTACTGATATGCATGTTTTAGGGTTAGAGATAATCCTCTAAATTCTGTACATATTCCTGGAGAAGAAATTGATCGTAATATAAGTATTGCGAAACATGTAAGCATAACAAAGCATTTATTGATGGTTGCTTAGAAACGAGGAGATCCCGAGAAATCATTAGCGAATTCTGATTTTTTTGATATTCATGAACATTAATTGTGTATTCACAAATATTCACAATGTAAATAAAAATTAATCCCGCTTGAAATGATAATTTGTACTTTTTCTGATCACCTTAGATCAAAATCGGTTTTCTATTAAGTCTACAATGTTTGGGCTGTATGAAGATTAGTGCATTCATTTTTTATTTTCATTCTCTTTAGCATTTTCTACTCCTCTCTGTAAATTAGATTCTCTATATATTTCAAAATCCCATTCTTAAATTCACTAATAAACAATCCTTGGTTCGCTAATACTATTCACAATGAATAATTAACAGTCATATTTAATATCTGTTCGGAATAGAAGACGAATGAAACGGGTGATGAAGGAGTGACTGACGTGATTAATTACCTCTTAATTTATTTCCTATTATACACATTGAGCTAAAAACTGCCGTTGTTTTAATGAATAAATACTTAAGAAAGGTGCAATACACAGCTCAAGATGACATATGAGGTAATTTTGTCATCGGGAGACTAATTTTTCAATGCAATTTACTATTCTTAATTATAACTGAATTTTACGATTAAAAACTTTGAAGCCACCGAATGTTTATAAATCATACGCATCCTGTTATAAACAAAACTACACCTCTTTGGGCTCCATAATTGGCCAGGCTATTGTAAATAAGATTAGAATGATGAAAGGGATGCACATTTCAAAGTCTAGCGGATACTCAAATGTTTGCGGTACATCCACATGGAAATAATTGCTGCGTTTCCTAACATCTCAAATCTTCATACTATAATTTTTGGCACTTGGTATCGCCGGAGGCCGTAGAAATATTTTCTTAAATTAAAGTTCACGTTGAGATTTCTTCCTTCTATATTATCCTATTTCTATTAATTAATGAAGGAAACATTTCTTATCACGTGATCAATAGTTGAAAATTTCCTTTGGCGAAAAATTATCTTTTATATTTCTCAAATAGAAATTAATGCTCATCCATTATTCATTCCTTTATGCCCGGGAAATATTTCGTATCATAATTTCAGTGTGGATGGAAGGACTAAAGAAACGGAAGAAAGTTTATTCAATTTTTACTTTTTCCTACACATATGGCGTGTGGGTATTATAATCGTATGTGGCAGAGCGATAATGCATGAGAACCTATATCTCATGTCAATACCCAATTAATCGCATAACCTCTAGTTTCAGCATTTATCACATATTCACTCCCCACATCGATTGGAAAGAATCGATATTAGCGAAACCCATCCTTTCCTCCAAGCCCTATCTCTCAAATCGACCAAAGTTTCCCGATCGGTTCATTAAAACCACATCTATATTCACTCACCCGCACCATTTTTTTACTCCATAATCTTGATCGGGAATCGGCCCTGAAACTGCAGAATGCGGATGAGAAATATTTAATTCTAAAGAACGCCTCTTCGCCATAAATCTCCGGCAAGAAAATGATCCGGGAGAGAGTGTTTTATGCTAGTTCGTCCATCTCCCACGTCCCTCCCCATCGGTTTCCCGCAACCCTCCCCCGTGCACAATGAGATTGGGAGCGCGTGGTGATAAAAAAAATAGAATCCAATCCGGAAGTGGCTATCGGAGCGGACGGCGCGGCCAACCAAAATGGTATTGGATTCGATTCATTACGTTGCGACGGGAAAAGGGGACGGTCACCCGCTTCTGGTCACCACCAATCCACTGCTCCCTCTTTTTTCTCTATTGCCCTCGGAGTTCTCGGCCTTTATTACCACTTCCCCAACGCGCTGCTCTCCCTCGACGGCGCTGGACGCCGAAGTTCGCTGTGCGTGTCCAGGTATCGCATACGTCGAATTACCCTTTTAAAGTTGTCCAGTCAATTTGCCTACATTCCCGAGTGGTTGAATAACTTTCAATTTATGCATTTTGCTATTCACACGGAAGGTGAGTGATATCTATATTTTAACGTTCCACGGCTTATACGCGTATAAATTCACGTACATACATCTATTTCTGTCTGTAAAGTACTCACCCGAAGTCTGGTTGGTGCCTCATCCCCTCTACCATCAACTATGAAGAGCTAGGAGAGGAAAATGAGGTTTACTACGTAAGATGAGGAGTGAGATAGTTTGCCCTTGTTTTCTTCACTGAGCCAGAATGCTATTTCGTTACTGAGCCAGAAACCTTAACTAATGCCATTATTCAAAATAACTCATACCTCAGTAGCTTTCATATCATCACAGCCATGAACAAGACTGAGACAAAAGTAAATCAAAGATACATTCCTCTCTATCCCGTACCAAAAGACAAATGATAAATGGTTCATTCATCAAGATATAGTAGCAGGGCCACATCTATATCACCCACGCTATTCAATTTCGGGTTAACAACCATACGAGTAAACGAACCGACTCGTATTTCCCTACACGAAGCAAATGAAGGCAAATATGCACATCACTAGAGCTTAAGTATCGTCATGTTAAAACAGTACTCCTCTGACATAGAGCATTATAAACAGAAGCAAATGTACCGTTTATTCTATGACTTAATTATCGAATGTGTTTATTTCGGAGGTATTCTGGGCAATATGTAGGTCCTTAGGAATGAGGGTAAAGCCAAAAATGTAAGTTGCTACAATATGCCGGAAAAATTCTGAATATATTAACTTTAGGATATATTTGCAACAATTTTATAATTTGAACCCTAATTTTAGTACCCAAAAGATTAAAATTCGGTTCTGAAATTGAAAGATGTTTCCGGAATAAAACGAAGAAAGCATTCTTTTAGAAGATTTAACGTTAAGATATCAATATTCCATTAAAATGGAAGCCTTATCAAACATTTAATTCTCTTTAGATGATGATTTTTATGAGCTATCTTTCATTTACATAATAATCCTGAAAATAGTTAGAATAAATTGCAATGATCTTTTCTTTATCATTTTATCCTATTAGTAACTTGCCTCGCGAAGCAGAAAACGTCCAAGTAAAGTCTGTGTAAAGTAAAGGATGCTATTATATCGTAAGAAAAGAAAAAGGAGAGAGAAATAAAAAACAATCTGGAGAAATCAGTTCATATGAACAGACTGACCAAAACAGGAAACTCTATAAATTATGTACGAACTGAAATGGATTAATGAATAAACTAGGATGATAATTTCTTAGCATTCCGACCAACACATCACTCTCATAATTAAAAAATCGGAAAACACGGCTGTTGAGACCGTTTGCGCAGATTGAATCTCAGCTGACGTTCAAATCTTTTGTTGTAGAGTAAAGGACGACAACGGCTGCAGGCGGCCGGTGTGTCCATTGGCCCAGGGAGACCTCCGTGGAGAACAGTACGAAGGTCACCCACTTTCCTTCCGAGGGCACTTCCCACGAGGGCAGCACCTGTCCCAATCTGACAGGAAGTGCTGTGCTTTGGGCTGCCTAAAGGGCATTGCATCATAGGATACGCTGCACGAATTGAGTTTTCGACCCTTCACCGTGCACCTGCCCCCTTTTTGCTCCATTCCATCTTCAGCCACGCCCCATGATTGCTCCTTGGCGCATAAATTATTTCCTGCGGACGAGGAAGTTGGTGATGGCCTTCCTGGTGTGGAAGACGGTTACATCTTGGGAGTAATCAGTGTCACCTCTGGCCCGGATCTCCTCTGTGGACAAAGGTGTTGAGCGGGCAAATTCTTTGCGATCTGCGCAACCACCTGCTTCCTAGCATTCAAAACCGATTCCTTTTATACTCCGCTCCTGTTTCCATCTCTACCATAGTGACGTTTCATTTGTACTACGGTTTCTCGTTTAAAGCTGCAAATATTAATGCAAATGCAGCAGGAAACAGCTGTTTTTATTAAAAGTAGAAAGATTTTTTTAAGTGTAAATGCTGCATATTGTTGCTGAGACTCAGTTTGTATTAGTATTGAGGTGGGACTAAAAGAATAGAGGATGTGGAAAGGTGATGGAAATTATAAGGAGAAATAAAGTCAAATTGAACCGGCTATCATCCAAGATGAAAGTTCGTATAAGAAGAAGGCAGAGTCATTGCTTAATTAAAACTAACAGAATGCTAATTCTGTTACTGTTAGCATATACGTTCAGAGGTGCCTGTGAATCTTTAAGCAATCTATGATATTCGCTGAATGAAACTAAGGCTCGGTATACTTAAAATGGACTTAAACTTCACTTTAGGGACTGGAAGTAAGGTTTCTTTATTTTGTTATAGTGAAGGTTATAGTTAATCTCCATACTAATTCATCATGTACATAGGACGTAGAAAATGATAGAGAATGAGATTTTTCATTTGTCTAAAATCAAGCATGTGAACCATGCGTTTTCCGTTGCTTATATACATAAGAGATTAACAATAATCTTCACTTTAACAAATCATCCCAGTATCGGATCCTAATTAACATTATTAAAATTAGTTAATGTCCATTTTAAGTATGCATAATAATAATGGGTCAAGGATTATATTCTATGACGAGCGACCAAAAAGTTTACTTTTCAAATTATAATTATTATTTTCATTCTTCTTTTAGCTTTCGAAACTTGAAAAGCTCAGAATACGTAAAATCTTAGATTTCTTGAACTCTTTGCTTTTCGTCATATCCCCTCGATTTCTTTCTTCTGATTAACTTACATACTTCAAATTCTATCTTTCCGTATCTATTTCTTGTGTAACATACTTCTACTTCACATTTTTCTCTCCCATTCATCCCCTGTCAAAAATTTCCTTTCCATCGCATCGCACAATATCCCGAATTCGCCCTCTCTTCTAATTTTTCTTCCCTCTCTCAGCGATTTTTCATTCTTTCTTTTTTATTTCGTGCTCCCTTCTTTTTGCGAGTACCTTCGAGTTTTCTCCATGCATTTGAAAATTTCCTGATTCCTGATCATTACTTTCATATATTCTCAGGTGCAACTTCCCGTTTGTCTCGAATCTATCCTTTCATTTACTTCGCATCTCCTCACTTTGACTTAATAAATTATCTTTCTCTGAAAAAATTCCCTTCTCGAGTTTTCAGTTCTTTTCCCTTCATAACTTCTCTCGATCTTATATTAACTTTCAATTGCATCCTCAAACTCTTCTTCCAATTATTTCTCATATCCTCCTTTATCATCATTTCATTTTTTTCAACTCATAATTTTGAGCTGTAACTTTTCTTTTGTGACATCTTCACTTAAAAATGTAATCCTTAACTCTATTTCTTATTCTCTTCACTGCGCGCCATATTATTTCTTTAAATAACTATGAAATCACTGCCATTGCACATTTTCTGCCAATCAGATTTTTATTCTTTTCCGTATTATTTGCATCAAATCCGAGCTAGATTCCACTTGAGAGGAGTCTGCTCCTTCGTTTACAACAATATAATATTGGGTGGCAGAGTTTAAACGAGGCCGTGCGAGCTACCAAGACGAATATCACAGTGGTCGACTGTATGAGGTGACCACGCCAGAAATGGTGAAATATACACAAAATGGTGTTGGATGACCGTCGACTGAAAATGCGCGAGCTAGCAGACATGGTTGACATTTCAAAACGTGCTATGCATTGCATATTGACTGGAAGTTTGGACATGAGGGAGCTGCGCGCGAGATGGATGCCGCGTTTAGTCACAACAGCGTCGTGAGGATGTTTCAATCGAGTGTTTGGGTATGTTTCACAGCAATAAAGCCGAGATTTTATCGAGATAGCGAAGATTCATAACCATGGATGTAACATGGATCCATTACTTCACATCTGAGGCGAAGGAACAGTCAAAACAATGGACCGCAAGGGGAGAATCGGCTACAAAGAAGAAGATAATTCCATCTGCTGGTAAGGTTATGGCATCAGTTTTTCGAATGCGCGGGGGATGATTTTCATTGATTGTCTTCAAAAAGGAAAACGAATCAACGGCAAGAAAGATGCAAATTATTACAGTTTGAGTAATGAAATGAAGAAAAAATGACCGCAGTAGACGAAAAAGAAAGAGTTGTTTCATCAACAAAATGCACCAGTTCACACATCCGTTATCGTGATGGCCAAAATTAATGAGCTGAAGTTCGAATTCCATCCTCGCGCACCCTATCCGCCAGATTTAGCCCCCTCTAATTATGATCTCTTTCCAAAGTTGAAAAAATGACCCGGTGGTAAAAGATTTGCCAACGACGAAGAAGTCAATT
This sequence comes from Ladona fulva, assembly GCA_000376725.2. NCBI lineage: Eukaryota > Metazoa > Arthropoda > Insecta > Odonata > Libellulidae > Ladona > Ladona fulva. The sequence goes on from KZ308375.1 coordinate 189,023, forward strand.
CTGCGGTTTATGGCTATTTTGAGGACTTCGACGGTTCTCACTGTATACAGGGTATCGAAGCCATTGAACATAGCTGGGAAAAGTGCATTGAGCTAAAAGGAGACTATCTTGAAAAATAAATAAATTTTTCCCAAATTTAGTCGTTTTCTTTCTTATGTCGAGTACTTCTGGGACTACCCTCGTATTTCCTTCCTCCCTCTCCAATTTCCCTGGTTCTACCCCGACTTATCTGTTTCTTTCTCCTATTGAGGGAAAAATCCGAAAATCCGATGCGCTCCGAATCGCCCCGTTTCCACATCGGATGCCACCGATTCACTCGTCGTCGAGTGATGATCGTGCAACGGGAATAAGAATGGAATGGTATGAGAGGGGCAGGAAAAGGGATAAGTTTCGGAAAGGGAAGGGCAAGTCCTCGGTGGGTGGAGTCGGGGATTATCCAAGGAGTGGAGGAGAGGACCACTATCGATAATCGAAATCGCGGGTCAGCCTCAACTCCCTCTCCAACACTCCATCCCTTTTCTCCAAGTCTCCGGAGGCATTCTTGGTAATAACGTAGCATAACTGTCAGCACCTTATTTCTTGCCACGAGCGGAGAAATGTTTATGTATGTAAGGAAAGACATACTCCTGTTGAACAGAATTCAGGAAGGTGCTCTCGGAAGAGTCTCGTGCTTTATATCATTTCTCTGATTCCGACTTTTGTTTACTCGAAAACTGTTATAATCTCAGAATCTGTGTGAGAGAGAATTCTAGGATTGCGAGTTTTAAGAACAATCAAATTATTCTTCACACAATATAGATAATGCAGGATAATTATGATGTTATGCACTATAAAACTTGGATTTTTTAATGTTTGTATTTTTTTCTATACCCCCTTTTTTGTTTGGAATCCCGCATAGCCAAAAGAGCAACGCGTTTGACTGCGGTGAAAGCGGTCCCAGGTTCGATTCCTGGTGGGGGCGTGCGAAATGACTTTGAAACCATGGTCGTTCACATATTCTGAGGTAAAGGTAAAAGTATTATTTCTATTTGTCCTCAACATGGAAAGCTACCACAATGACGAGGCCAAGCTATTGGATTCTAGAAATGACTTTAGCTATAGAAGCACTTTTAACAATACGACAACAAAACAGAAGATAGCACTCGTATTGGTGCCAAGTCATCATGCATAATACGCTTATAACACTTACTATTACAATGCTACTACTACTCTTTGTATTTTTTTCTGCAATGGAAATATATTTTCTGTTTTTTGTTTACCATTTGTGTATCTTTCCTATGGTCAGATTATTCTTTCATCTTCACACCACACAGTGTTTATTCTGTTTTCGCTCCACAGTCAGTGATTTAATTTCCTTATCTCCTTAAGCAAGGAAAATAGTTCGGAATCTCTATGCATAATATTAAAAAATGGGTATTTTGATCTTCCAAGAATTACAAATACATCTACATGGATACTGTGCAATCTACCATTTTTCTACTGTAATACAGTTTATTCTCTATCGTTTGTATTTATCGAGGTTTTGAGTATAGGCTCATTCCCTACTATTACCAGTATTAGTTAGCGTGTTTCAGGACTGTTCTCAAACTTTAATTCTAGCGGTCGCCAGATTTTGTCTTAATATTTTATTTTTGCAACTCTACTGACTACTTTACTATTGGGGTTATGACCAATTTCATATGTAATATTTTCGCTTCCCTTCGAAGTATGTTGTTGCTCCACATTTTAAAGGGCAAAAAGCAATTCCATCTTATGTATAAACTCGCCTTTTCATTTCTAAATCATAAAATATTTTGCTTGCCACTGTCATAAATATGTATATGTTTCATTAATTGATTTACGGGTTTATTTACGATCTCCGATTTCCATCACAGTAAAATGAGGAACAGTAGTAACAGAACAGATCTGTTAAAATATTAAAATGACCAGGAAATGCTATTTGCTTCCGTATTGAGGGATGACAAGTAGTAAAAAAAGCCGAAAAGGAGAAGAAATACGGAGCGCTGGGATTTTGAGTATCACTCGGTGACGTTTTCCTTGTTTCCTACGGAAGTTTTACGTGTTTTTTATCCACGTCGGCCATATTGGATGAAGAATCGCTAACTCGCCATAAAGATTTTTTTCTTGACTCGTCCAATCCTCGGCGAAGAAGAAACATTGGTATTCAATGTGATAACACTTGAACGACCGAGACAATGGCTGCGAAAAGGAAATAGACGGAAGGGAATGTGATTGGTTGAGACAGAGTACATGTGACTCGAAGGACAGTTTCCCGTCCCCACATTTCCTTCCGCTACATTCTTCCTCTATCTCATCGTAAATCTGTATCTTCTCGAACTACGAACGGAGTTTGAGTTATAGATGTTCAACGGAATCGCTCAATTTTATCCTATTAGATGAGCACTTGGGATGCACTTCAACGTTGTGTTCAATTCCAACTAACGTTTCACATCTTATCACTTTTCCAATTTGTCCATTTTGAATTCGTTTCAAACATGTATATAAAAGCACCTAAATTAAATATAAAAATCCGAAAGCGAGTAAAATTAGAGAAACTTCTGAATGAATCCGTCCTCTTAGTAATTTTAATTTGGGTCTATTCATCCGACTCAACCCACATTTGTCGTTTTTCAACGCCATTAATAATTTAAAAACTTTTATGATGTCTTTGAGTTATTTTTTACTGATTGTGCTAACAATATTTTGATCTTTAAATATAAAACTTGGTTTCGTGAATTCCGAGTCTGTGTCTGTAGTCCTCTAACACTTAACTACATTTAGTCCTGAACTCATTTATCTCTCGCATACTTAAATCTGATAAAAGCCGCACAATTTACGGAATAAGCACGAAGTGAACAAGGATCTCTATAAAAAAAGATATTGAGGTAGTGAATTTAATATAAAATGTTTTTAAACCAATGGATGTACCTGGATGTGGTGCATTTTAAGTACTCAAATATTTAATAGGGATTTCATACTCCAGTTTTACAAAGATGTTCTAGTAAATATTTGTCCAAAACTACATCTATATTCCCACAAAGCAAAGAGAAAGCCAGCCAAACCCTCTCAGTGTGTGTTAGAGCGTGTTAAGGCCAAACAATCAAACAATTACCTCTCACTTATATCTTGTATACTAGGATTCCCAACCTTTGCTGTATCGTCCAGGCATTTGAAGAACCCTTGCTGTTATGTATGGGCTATTTTCTCCAAAACGAATAATACTTACAAAACCTTCTAAGAATTCATATAAATAATTTTCTCTTTAAATAGGCATTCACTAGTCATTTTCTATAAAGAAAGGTATACAATAACATCAGAAAGAACTTCCCAGGAGAAACGGACATCAAAAAAGTCTGACGGAACCGGGACTCGAACACGGGTCTCCCTAGTATCGGTTGCTCTAATCCATTGAGCTATTCCACCATAACATTTCTCCATGCCGTTTGGGAGACTTTGTAGGTATTGGGCGCGTGAGTTCGTCCGACTCAGCTGCATCGTTCACAGCCATGGCCTCGCAAAGGCTTACCATACAAAGTGATGGAAGGAGAACCCCCTTAAAGGATAACACACAAGGAAAAGGGTTTAGGTGACTTTGCACAATAAGGCGTGCACCTAGGAAAATTCCCAAGGAGAAACGGACATGAAAAAAGTCTGGTGCAAAGTCACCTAAACCCCTTTCCTTGTGTCTCATCAGAAAGAACATCTAACTTAAAAAAATAGTATCTATATATTAATTTTGGAACCCATTTCGAAAGGTAGCTAGGCCAATAGAGCCATCGTTACGGTCCTTTTAACTAAGAGAGTGGTGCGTAATCTTTTTGAGAGTGCTGGCCCAAATCGGCTAAATCTCTAGCAATAAATTTAAATAAATTTAATAAATATAACAGGATTTACGAAAAACAGTTTTACTTTGGTGGATGTACATGCAAGGGCTTGTTTCGCGTGCCAGGAACACGTCACCGGCGTGAGACTTTAGGCACACCTCCAAATGAACCCCTGAACTAAGATATCTAGGGTTGAGGTACCTATGGAGACGTTCCAGCGGGGAATGTCCGTTTCCCGTGAAAGAATAGGAAGTCACCTTAAGTAGTAATCAGACGCACGTTTATTATTTTTTTTCGTGAATGCGATGATAAGAGGGAAAGGCGTCGATGACAATGGGTGTGAGTGAAATGCTGCAGAAAAAGAGATATATGCATGCGGAGAAAAGAGCGTAATCGGTGGAGATTGTTGCTCTCAGTCTGAAACGACTCTCGTCCGCACGAAAATGGCGAAATCGCGCATAAACACGCACGCGTCTCTGGAAAACCATTAGCAAGGCAAGGCACTCATTCAGGGAAGGAGTGTGTGAGCAGTTTATTCAGTCCATCAACGTTCCATCTCATCTGCAACTGTCATCTTGATCCTTCAGCCTCAAAAAATATCCACGCGAAAACGTGCAAAATATGGAATATCGCTCAAAACTTCGTGTAGGAGAAACATTTTAAGGTTATATGTTTGCTTGAAAAAACTTTCGATTGCTAGAGGGAGAATTTTAACATTAAAACAATTGGAATTCCCATATAGTTACCGTTATCATCGCAAAAATAACACAGGCCATGGTAACCTGGAGGAGATTATTTAGCAATGGAAGAGTATGGGTAAATATACTGACTAACAATACATTCAAATCTAAGTGATATATAAAAATACATAAAACCGAATACCACACACCAGTACCATCAAAAACTTTTTCTGGGTGGTATTTTTCTGAATGTATTCTCCATCGGTGGTCGCTTACACCTTAATTGAAAACAGATTGTCAAGTTCAGCAGTGGCACAAGTAACTTTACCATCTACGTTTCGACATCTTAGTACTTGAGCGTAACTCGATTTCCCAGCGATTTTCCAGTGGGAAAAACATACCCCCAAGATAGTGCTCTCAGCAGTCATGGAACCACAGCGATGATGACATAAAAAAGTACAAATCTTCAAGATTACGCCAAAACGTAACAGAATTTTCAACTCTTTGAAGCAAGTCCTTCTTCAGAAAACATTCCAAAATCGCAGAATTTGTGCGCATCTCGTAACTCAGCAACAAAAGCAGTCTTAGACAACAAAAGAAATTGTTTGAATTTGAAACGTCCCATTTAAGAGTTTAATTTCCGTCACCACGAAAAAAATTTACGGCGTTTAGAACCGATTTGTTAGCGAGATGAAATTTATCGGATGTCGTAATTAACTCGATGCAGGAAGACGTCACTAAATAGGAAAGAGAGAGAATGACGCTTTCCATGCCACGTGAACGATTTCTGACTTCAATAATACGTGCTTGGGGTGAGGAATATCAAAGGAAGATTAAGGGTCCGAGAAAAAAGACCGGAAATGAGGGAAAGATAGGAAATAAACGGAGGGAGATGGTTTCTGGATATATGAAGAGGCAAAAGAGGGCAGAGGAAAAGGGAAGATGCAAGTAGATTGCCGAGGAGGAAGGTCCTTTTCAGGATGAAAGGATCGAGGGCAAGAGTGGGGAGGGAAAGCGACTCAGGAATCTCCTTCCTTTAGAAGCAATATCCACCTTTTATGCGACGACCAATCCTTTTCCCCGGTGATCTAATCCGCCCCGAGCCAGTATCCTCTTCTTATCCCAATTTCTCCTCTCTTCTCCTCATTTTCCACCCGAAATTCCCTCTTCCAGAAGTAATCCCCGTGACTTCATACGGGCACCCGATGAGATTCTTTCGGAAACGACTGGTGAAAAATCTTCCCAGGATTTTATTACGTTCCGAATCCGAACATCTTTTCTGGTGCTTTTTTGTGCAGAGAAGCGAATTTCGGAGCATTTGATTCCGTAGTTACTAAGCGAGGTCTACCTAATAACTTCAATTCACTATTATTGAAATTATACGTATTAACATGTTTGAGGTTTCCCTTGAGGATTTTAATAAGTTTTCAAAAGTGACTTAGAGTGAGGATATTTCGACAGATTTGATCCTGCAATTATGCATCTTTACTTATTAAGCACTTTACTCTAAGATATTCTTGAAATTAAGTGTTTAAAATTACCTCTAAATCACACTTTACCTGATGACGTCGCACCACGACGAAACCGGTCAAGTGTAAAGTTTCTGTGGAATTTTACAAAATAATTTATAATTTTATCAATATCTGTTTATATTTTTTTGATGGCAAATGATCCAACTATAATAATAGGTTGCAAATAATGCACAGCGAAAGCATCTCATAATGCATAAGCATAATGCAGATTAGACAAATTTATGTACAAAAATCTATGCAATACGAAGTAAGTTTCAAGTCCGTTCATATTGAGATCAAAATTAACAACACGGTTAATAAACTCCCTGTAGTATTAAGCAAAATTGCTTAAAAAGGAATTGTAAACAGAAGATTACTTTCTTCATTTAATTATATGTTTTCCTGTATTTACTTTTCGTATATAGAGAATTCGGCTGGTAGATAACGTGAACCACAACCAATTCACAAATAGCTACGGTGAGGGAATGAGGATTTATAGGCAAGATGAGGAGAGCATTATTACTATAAGAATAACAATATTCGATAAAAAAGTCAGAATGAATGCCATTATGCATACCTCAGTAGCTTTCGTTTTACTATAGCTACTGATTAGATTGAGACAAAAGGAAAGCAAAGATACACATTTCTCTATCTTTTATCTGAAGGCAAATGAAAAATATAGTGTCATGTAATGAAAAATGCAATATATTTAATTTGTCAAAATATGAAAGTAAGATCGAGGAATTAGGCTAAGGAACTTTTTATCCATCGTTAAATAACACCATGGGCATAGTAATGAAGGTGCAACAAATTTTTAGCTGCCCCGTTGATATATTGTCTCTTAAAAGCATTATTGCATCCATTGCTATTTTTCATCGATAGATAATATAGGAATTTTTATTAATGGAAAATGTGCAGCCGATGATTGAATATTTCAGTATTACATCATATCTCCTTATAATAGGGAACTCGTGAAGGGTTATGAGTTTCCGTTTTACTCAAATTCTCAAAGAAAATATTACATAATACAAAAGAATCCGTTCCCTTTTCTATTGCGTAGAATATATTCTCAAATCTAAGATGCATATTTTTTGCGTTTCTAGAGATTCCGAAAATTGAGTGCGCCTTGTACTCGCAATATAAAATCTATTATCGTAAAGTATTCTTTTCCCTTACGAGTATCATGACTACCAAAACTTGGGCGCGACTTATTTTACGGCAATTCCCATCGCGAATTAAAAGAACGGCTGTCGCTGTAAGAAATCCAAACACTCAGCACTTCCCCATCTTATTTCTCGCACTTTGATTTTACGCATCCATTCAAGTCGCCTTAGTCACCTGTAAAACAGATTTATTCCTGAGAGAAGCAAGGCTCCCATAACTGCTACCATCTCGAGCACGGGAAGTAAACTCAAATTTACGATCCTCAAATATTCATCGGGTACTCTTGCATCATGATATGGATGAAGAGGTGATTCCGACGGAATATACGCGCGTTGATACTGAGTCGGGAGGACAGTTTGGTTGGGAGAGATTTCTCAAGAGCGACTTAGAGTGTACGGGAACGAGGATGGGGAATGATAAAACAGGAGGAAATGTGAGGTGGAAAGCAGTGAGAGGTCCGAGCGAATATCCTCAGAATCCCTCGGCCAGTCGAAGAGAGAGCTCCAAATGACACCGCACCTGAAAAGAACGGAGTCTTGCGCTCGGGGGTTTTAAGTCTCGGAGACTTTTTCAAAGAACGGAGAACCTATGCTAATGGCAGTTTCCCTCGAGGAAAAATGGGATGAGGTGCAAGTCCCTGGTCGAATGGCGATTCGATGCGGGTGTTCTGCCATCTAGCTTTAGGAGTGGGGGTTTTGTGGGAGGAGGAGGAGGTCTATAGTTTTGGGAAAGTGGGGATCGGAAGAGGGCGAGGAAAATGGTAGATTTTAGAGCAGTAGAGTGAGGGGTTTCAAGATTTTATACGAACAATAAGTAAATTACACATCAACTGTAATAAAACTGTATCGTTAAATAACATTCCGATTTGGTATTTACATTCAATATATACTGTCTACATAACCTCGCCAATAAAGAGTCTATCTATCTATCTTTTTCTCATACTCCACATTTCATATTTCCTGTTTCATTATTTCTATTCTTATTATATCCTACAGTTACAAAATTTCTATGTATTTNAGCAGTGAGAGGTCCGAGCGAATATCCTCAGAATCCCTCGGCCATTCGAAGAGAGAGCTCCAAATGACACCGCACCTGAAAAGAACGGAGTCTTGTGCTCGGGGGTTTTAAGTCTCGGAGACTTTTTCAAAGAACGGAGAACCTATGCTAATGGCAGTTTCCCTCGAGGAAAAATGGGATGAGGTGCAAGTCCCTGGTCGAATGGCGATTCGATGCGGGTGTTCTGCCATCTAGCTTTAGGAGTGGGGGTTTTGTGGGAGGAGGAGGAGGTCTATAGTTTTGGGAAAGTGGGGATCGGAAGAGGGCGAGGAAAATGGTAGATTTTAGAGCAGTAGAGTGAGGGGTTTCAAGATTTTATACGAACAATAAGTAAATTACACATCAACTGTAATAAAACTGTATCGTTAAATAACATTCCGATTTGGTATTTACATTCAATATATACTGTCTACATAACCTCGCCAATAAAGAGTCTATCTATCTATCTTTTTCTCATACTCCACATTTCATATTTCCTGTTTCATTATTTCTATTCTTATTATATCCTACAGTTACAAAATTTCTATGTATTTTATGAAGTATACTCTATTTCATATATACTAATCCAAGTATTGTCTCGTGATTTCTATTTTATATTTTCTTTCTCACATTTCTATTCGGTACTTTCATGTAAAATGCTCTCTTCTATATTTATTTTCAATTTATATTTCTCAATAAATACTTTAAAATGTCTATTTTATGATTTCAATGCTATATATTCTAATTAAAAGGCACGTACATTGATGGAAGAAATTCCCTGTTGACAAATGTAAAATTGGTACAAGGGAAGGGAAAGCAAATAATTATTAAGAATAATAAGAACTTTTTGTGTTCATTATTTCATTTAAGAATCAAAAAATTCAAGAAAGAAAGTATGAAAATATTAGTAAAATTTTTAAGTGAGATTTTTAAGAGAGAAGAGAGTTTAACATTATTCATGAAATATATTCAGACGCGATTAAATTGAGAAATGAGAAAATTTAAAAAATATGATTTACGAAAAATAGGCTATTAAAATACGAAGCATCTCTGAAAATATTGACAAATGAGCTAACAGTTGACGAAGTGCAGGTGGAGTAGCGGATTGCTCGGAAGGGTGAGGTATGATGGGGACTTGTCCCCGGGACCGCTTCGGTAACCGTAAAGGCCTTCTAGTAAGCCTGAAAAAACTTATATGATATTAAAGGATATAAATTAAAGAACTGATTATTATGCATAAACTTTCAAGCGGAAATGTACTATTTTTAGGGAAAAAATCTGAAATTGGTGTATTTCTAAGTTAGGAGACAGCTGTATTGTAATACTGTATTGTTATAGCCAGTAATTATTTTTATATTAATAATGTATTTTTGTAACCTGAAAATGTACATACGTATTATAATAGTGTGTTGTGTAGCTTGATGGTAGATGTCCTGTAGTAGGCAAAACAGTTATAATATTAGAATTAGCATAATATATTATACTCTATAATTGTATAGCTTAGTATTGTAAGAGTAGTAATAACTTACCACAGGACTATTAGTCCATATATAATGTTTATATCAATTATTAAAAATTTCCGCATATATATTAAAATAAGACAGACGTGGAAAAAATACTGCATTTTGATGTACGCATTGTCACCTAAGGTATTGTTAATGGCGGAATTCTGCCCTTAAATAATGCCTTCGTAGGACACGAAGGAAAAAGATTAAGAATCACGGAGATAAGTATACGGCGAATGTTAGGTGGAGGTACGATGGGGGAAAATTCGGGATGTTTGGGGTGGCGAGAAGGGGACGGGTGAGGGCGGTTAAGGGGACAGATCCTTTCCATGGCTGATAAATTCCTCTTTTATAGGGATCCGGGGGCCCGAATTATGTGGCCATTCCGTCGTTCCGTGTAGGGTACAGCAATGTATAAATTTCACATTTTTGTGGAGGGCGCTAGGAAAAAAGGGAAGTTTAGGGGAGTTTTTTGAAGGACCACTCTCCTGCAGGACCGTCCTCTCTGCGGCTTAAATGCTCCCCCGGCGTGCATAAATCTGCGCTCATCGGAATCGCTGATAAAACTCTTCCCTGAGATACGCCACTGTTAGAGGGATTGCGGGGAGAAGTCGGGGGATGTGTGGTATATTGGCCTTGTGGGACGCGGTAAGAGGCGGAGGCGGTGGTCTTGAGGTCGCTCCCTACGGAATACGGAATGAGGCCGTTGAAGGAGCATAAAAAGAAGGACCCTCCGAGGCTTTTTTCCTTTTCCCTTTTGTGGTCAGAGCTGATAGCGAATGCGGTGGACGGAGGGGAGATTGTGGGAAGATGCCACTCGCCCACTTTTCTCGTGGACAGTTCCGAAAACATCGACAGAGGAAGTACCGTGAAATTCAATGACACAGAAATTAAAATGAAGAAAATACAGATTCATAAGAGGGAGCAGATTTCAAATTTTATCACTAATACGAAAGTATTGCTGATGAAATAATAACTTTCGCTGAAGAATATTTAATTAAAATATGCAAATAATGCCTTAATAATTATATATCACGAATGAATCATTTTCTAAAAACTAAGGAAAATTTAGGAATAACTATGTATGGGAATATATGCAATAAACGGACCTGCGTCACTTGTCTCACCAAACTTTTTTCCAAAAAAGACTAATTTTAAATAAATCATTTCTATCATAAAAAATACTCGTAAGACTGAAGTCTCCACCCAAAAAATTTTTATCCTAGGCAATACATGTTTTTACATTAGGTGTTTAGTCAGTACGTACCGGCGCATATGTGAATATATATGTACCGCCTGCAATGTGGGATTATCTCCGGTGTGGCAGCAGTGTAAAAAACCGAATGAAAATAATCAGAAGATAATTCCAAGAATTCACACTAATAAATGAGAAACGATGGACTTCGTATTTTCTACACAATTTTATTAATCGACCAGTTTCGGCCTTCAACCAATCATTAGGTAACCTAATGATAGCTGAAATAAATCGGTTGATAAAATTGAGTGGAAAATACGAAGTCCATTGTTTCTTATTTATCAAATGGCGTTTCACAAAGTAAGGTCGATTCATGTTGATTAAATTCAACCTACATCTTTGCAAAAAAATGTGGACTATCAGCAAAACCATCAGCGCTAAAAAATAAACCTGGTGATGGAATACTGAATCTATAGTCTATATTCCTCAAAATGGTTTTTGTATGATTTGATACTAAATTTATGAAATTTTGCCGATGAATACAAACTTTTGTTTTGTACATAGTTAAATTTTATAGAATTTTCTATATTATTATTCGCAACAGATATTCCTTGCCGTTATATAATGTGGCAAAATTTTTATGATAATTTTTCCCAAGATTTTTCTCCTTATGTTTTCTACTTTCTCTAACGAATTACTCCAACTTGAGTAACTTCATGTCAACTTAGATTGAATCTAATCTATTTTGTTTGCATTTATAATAATAAATGAATGAATGAAATGGAAACGAGTTATGATGTGTAATCTGTTTTAGAAGTCGAAGAAATTTATTCCTTCGCTCCAATACGTTAAAATAATCGCGTTAATAAAAAATAATAATAATAAAAATGGAAAAATATCACAGGGAGAGGTAAAAAATTCATGGAAATCTCCTTGGTATCTACCGATTAAACAATTCAGTCATTGTTAGTATCGCTGAACATGTTCAAATCAGAAATTAGCCCCATCACCCATTAATACTACATTGTCTCCGAGGACAAAAAGCATTCGTCCGTGAAAGAATCGATCGATAAATCGAAAAATTTCAATTTAACCTCGGCGAGCCTCGCCTGAAAAAATAGAATAAACTTCCTGAATACGAACTCCTCCATGCGAGCGTTGGCGAATCCGAGAATGGAAAAGTGACAGTCCATTGGGAGTGGCAATGGTTGGGGGGAGGCAGAATGGAGAGGATTTGGAAGCATTGAATAGTCGCGTCAATATGGATGCCCTGGAGAGTGGATGAAAAGAAGGCAGAGATTTCCTCCACCGCAGGACAGGAAAGGAAGGTCGACTGGAATTGGTTGGAGGAGGAACGTGTGGAGGGAACGGAAGAGTAGTACGTCGGGAACTACTGTGAATTTCAATCGTGGAGGCAAAAGCGGAGTATGAAGAGGGAGTCGCTCGCTGCATGGCAAAACAGGCTCCCCTTGCGAGGGCCCTTAAAGCTCGTAAAGAACTTAAAGGCAATGGAGGAGACCATAAAAAATATGGAATTCATGCTACCTACCATGGATATAATGGGGAATCTTTTATGCGAGACGAAGGAATTTTGCTTGAACCGCCTCACATTTTATTGTGGCCTAAGATATTTGAAATCATGGTGTTGATTTTTCTGAGTCTGCATTTTTATGGGGGATCATCTCGCGGAATGTTTATTCGCGTCTTTTTAAGGGAATAGCAATGTTAATAGGGAGTTTGGAGGTATCTTTTATCGAGGATGGCATATTATTATATAATATTCTTAAATTTTTACAACAATCCTCAATGATGATAAGTTGAAGTAAATAATGACTACAAAATGAAAAAGGATTAAACCTATACAGCTATTCGCATCTACATCACATGCATCCAACTAGCCATTTTCCGCTGAGTGGCAAGGAATACCCACTTTTAACTGTGTCGAGTCTTTTCCCGGTAAAAAATGACGTTTTGAATCGGCTTTTCCCCGTATATGTTTATCACACCTCATTATCTAACCAGTCTATTTTTCAATTATATATTCCAACGGTACATCTCTAAATTTACAGAGAAAGTATATCCTGGGCTCCCGGATAACAAAGTGGGCAACGCGTTCGACTTCAGTGAAAGCGGTCCCGGGTTCAATTCCTCAACTTTACTAGTAGTAGTATTGTCAAAAGTGTTCTGACAGCCGGGAGACCTCGGCTGTCAGAACACTTTTGACAATACTACTACTAGTAAAGTTTATCCTAATAATATATCTTCTTTCTTCGGACGATTCCCGTCATATCTGGTAATGGACAGTGAGTTGTTGTCACAAATTTTAACTAAACATCGCCCCTCACCCTGCGTTTTCTCGTTCACGATGAGTAAATATAAGTGACGAGTTTTCATGTGAAATAAATCGAAATGATGAGATCATGCACATAGAACAGAAATAAAATACAATATTTATAAAAATTAGTAGCACTTTGCAAATAAATTATTATTTTCCAATAAATCGCCTGAAAGATATTCCAAGGAATTTAACTTAATACCCACGGCCCTTAAATCAAGAAAAAATAAACGTTTATATGAAACCTGAAAGGTAATACTGAAACGTTGCGTACTCAATGTTTTACTGAGGTCATATTTTTCATCAAAAATCTTCCACTTTTCGGCACTTAACTTTTAACACTTAACTGAATGCTACTGATATTTTGCTGGGGTTAAAAAAATTGTAAAAACTTCCAAAAAAATATGAGATAACCTCTTGGAGGTACAGAGTGAAAATATCCTGTAGATTAACTCTCAATGAAAGAACAATGGGAACTAATTTACATTTACTCATGTACACAGCAAATCGTTTTCCGGCGTGCGGCAGGGAATTCATGCATGTATTATGACTATACTTGCCTAATCGATTACTTTCGAGGATCGTGGGCGGAAAAAATGAAATCTTGTTACGACTGTTTGCAGCGTCTACTTACCTGATGTTCCTCTCAGTATCAGAAAGACCTACGTAACAGGTAGGGTATATAATATCGGCTACATCACCTAAGAGCAAACTGTCCTTGAATTTATTAAGTAATTTAAGACTTTTTGAATTTTTTATCCTCTAGAGATTCCCATTCTGCGTCCTTAAGTGCCTGAATAACGATCACCGATTTGTAGCAATTTTTCACAAAAGGCATTCTCATTCGCTGTACTTTTTCAAATTCACAAAAACAACGCTTGTCGACAGGATCCCATGCACGACATGAATGTTCAAGGCGAGGTCTAAATAGTGACCAGTCGCACATCACTCGCGGAATTTTTCTAAATTCTTACCGACTAACCTTTAGTAGTAGTAGTATTGTTAAATTGCTTCGACATCTAAGGATATTTCGCACGTAGGTTACCACCGGGAATCGAACCCGGAACCGCTTTCACAGAAGTCGAACGAGTTACCCACATACCTATCCGTAGGGTCCCCGACATATCTTTCAGAACTAAAAATATTACGGTATATTAACTGAAATTCAGAATTTATACTGTAAATTCACCATTGAAGAATGACATGAATCAAATTGTATATTTAAATTTAAAATTTTTGGCGTAAATAACAGGGCAGAGTAAGGGGAACGATTTTTCAAATGTCACCTCCCTTCTTATTAGCAAACGCCCAACGCTCATAATATATATTATCTAAATGTAAATTATGGTTTCGAAAGAAAGCTAATCTTTTGACATAAATTTGCGGAAAACGATCCCTCTCCTTTGTGTGCTAAATCGTTTACGAAGGTAAAAATCGGAAGAAAAACGCGAGGATACAATGTTTTATGGCGGTCGAGTAAAGAACTGCGTGAGGGAAAATGAATCCCTGTTGATTAAAAGTGATGAGCACGAGGTGATAAAGAGAGGTTTGGTTGGGGAGAGGGCAAGATAGGGTGGGCGTGGAACGGCAGATAAAAAACGGGGGTTCCCCGGAACAGGGGTGAGCTCTCGTTGAGATCGAAGTAGACAATGTTTGATGCATTGGTCGTTCTTCTTTGCTCTTCCCCACTACTCTTTTCCTTTCTCCGAAACATTTTTCTTTCTATCCTTTGCAATCTATCGCCGTTTCATTCCATTTTCTACGAACCTTCTTTCGCGCAATATTTATTTTTCCCTTTGGAAAAGACTAACGCTCTTTGATATCGTCAGCGAAATATTATCTGAAAGAGTATTAGTAGGACGGCTGAATTTATTACGGGGAAAAATGATCGAAATCGGTT
The DNA here is from genome assembly GCA_000376725.2 of Ladona fulva. Lineage (NCBI taxonomy): Eukaryota > Metazoa > Arthropoda > Insecta > Odonata > Libellulidae > Ladona > Ladona fulva. The sequence goes on from KZ308375.1 coordinate 204,172, forward strand.
ATTTCTAAGAAAATATTTCAAGGATTAAGGAAAGGTTTGAATATTTTCTGTAGGAAAGATCTCCTTGAAAACATTCATAAATTCACGTTTTACCGAACTAAAAACTTAGTCTACAATTTTCCCAGATGTTAGATCGATATAGGCAAAGAGGTGCTTCGGTTAACAAACTAATTAATATTTATTCTATCGCTGCTAATCGAGGCGGATATCTACTTCTAATAATTTATTTTTCTCGCCTGATGGCGAAGATGACGGATACTGGAAAATCGCATTTATTTTTGACTCTATTGCGTTATTTTTGTAACTTACAAAGAGTTTAGAAGAGGAAATAAAATTTCAGCAAAATCACACGAATAAACCAGCTGGAACGTAACTGGAATTTCATTCGAAAATTATTTTTCAATGGCTAGTACACTAAACCATTCATCGTTGTAAGTAGTAAATTAAATGAATGATAGCTCTTGATGCATTTGAATAAACAGAATTCGGGAAATGGAAGAAAATTTATCCTACCTGAACGAACACCCATTGTGATAGTGAGATTTCCTCCTTGGAAGCTTGTCGTTTGAAGAGATAGTAGACATTGGGCAAAATACCTAAAATAGATCAATCGAAATAAGTATAATGATAGTAAGATTGTAGTAAGACTTAGAATAAAAATTTATCTCTGTGACTCATCAGGATGGATCACAGTGGTAACAGCAAGGATGCATCACTACACAGAATTCCTTCCGTTAAACACAGCTAAACAACTGGGTGAAACAGAAAATGAAGAAAGAAAAATGACTGGAGGATAGGAATTATTCCCGGAGTAAAATTTAAGAATAATAAATAGAAGCGAAGTTTCACGATAAAGAAACAAGTAATACCAATAAGGAAAGAAGAAGAGAATCTCTCTTTGTTTTTTGAAGAGAACGGGTAAGTGAAGGCTAAGAGATTGATTTCTTTTACCAGGATCCAAATCTCAAAAGAGGTGGCTCGCAAGAGTCTAACACCTAGGTGAAAAGAACGTTACAGAGATGGAAATTAGATGGAGTATGGCAGCAAGTGATGTAATGAATGAAAAATATACTAGCGAGATAGAGGTGAAATTATGAAAAGGCTACGTCACACGGTGCATATAGTGGCAAAATCTAAGAAAGAAGTGAAAATTTCTCCCGCTCAAAACTAACATTAAAAGATTAACATCAAATCGACAGCTGGCATTATTCAAGACGCACTTCTCAAATTAGACTTCCGAAATCTATATTGCTGTTGGAAATAATGGATAGGAATGGATGGTTATTACCAAAACAGTCCCATTTGAATTTCTCCATGAGCCGCGTACACGCAAACGTCAGGAAAATTCCCTTCTGGAAGCTGCTTTCCAGTCACCTTAACTTATCGTCGTTACTAATCTATGAGACAAATATACTTGAAAACGAGTTTCTTTGGGAAGGTGACGATCGAGAAATTTCGATTCAGAGACCTTTTTAAGACTGACAGCGCATTTCAGTATTAGTTCTTTTGTAGAGGATTCTAGTTCAGGTGAGTCGATTGAGAGAGCTTTGTGAAACAGTGGAAATCCGTGTGTACATTGCACTTTATTGCAGCTCTTCAAAGAAAGTCTCGCAACTGCTTTAATTGTTAACAGTACTAATTCTTGTTATCCTCGTTCGAGATGTATAGTGGATTAACATCGCGAAAATACGAGTGAGAGTGTGATTGTTGAGGCTTGTGTTGTGCTAGTGAATGGAATCAAAGGTGTGGAATACTAATGCATCTAGTTGATGGTGACATTTTCGTATGCTAAGTCTGAGGAATCTACTTTGTTTCTGAATATTTCTAGTGATGGCGTGCTGATTTTTTGGTGTAGCATCTCGGACATCCCATGTGTGGTATGTGATATATTATTCTGGCGCTGTTTCGTCTTACAACTTTTGGATTTACAAGTGAGTATGGGACATCTGGGTTGTGTCTTCGTAGTGGATAGAGTTCAGAACTATACGGGTATAGAGAAAAACTGTTGAAGTGAAGTGATGAACTGTGATGGTAAACATTGAAGTAGGTATTACCTTCGAGATAGGCATCGAGTTTATTTATAGAGAAAAACTGTTGAAGTGATGAACTGTGATGGTAAACATTGAAGTAGGTATTACCTTCGAGATAGGCATCGAGTTTATTTTTGCAATGTACGTGGAAATGAAGAAATAAAGGAGTATCTCATCATCTGAGGTGAATTTCATTTCTAATAATACCTACTATATATGGATTTCAAGGCATAAAATTATTTATGGCTTTAAATCATAACCACAGAAGTAATGCTTTATTTTCTGTGTATTTAGATGGATTTTAGTCAACCATTCAATTATACGGGTAGAAACTTTATAACCATTTTATAACTCCCAAGGAAGAATGGACTTGAAAAAAGTCTGACGGGACCGGGAATCGAACCCGGGTCTCCCAATTGCCGGTCGGGTGCTATGTCCGTTGAGCTATCCAGGCAGAACATTTCTCCAAGCCATTCGGGATACTTTGTGGGGTATATGCTGGTATGTGGGTATATGTGGGTATGATACTGCGATCAATATAAATAAATATTTACTTCAATTATTTACTCAACGGACAGGTACTCGACCGGCAATTGGGAGACCCGGGTTCGATTCCCGGACCCGTCAGACTTTTTTCAAGTCCATTCTTCCTTGGGATTTTTCCTGGATGCGCACCATCTTGCGCAAAGTCACCCTTACCCGTTTTCCATTTTATAACTTATGACCATTGAGCGTTTACCTTATAAAGTATCTATATTTAAGTATATATTTTCATTCAGACTTCATTGAAATGGTAGATTGATAATAACCTAAATATTATTATCTAATTTTCGTAACTTTAAAACTATATTGGATAAGTCGCGGTTGCATAACTTCTGGCTGATATAAAAATGATAATTAACATAGCAAAAAGAATATTTAATTTATTATGAGATAATAACTAAAAACTATAGTTTCTCTCAATAGCGATTATTATTTCTTCAGTTAATTATTCTACTGACTCAAAGACGAAAATTATTGTTCAAAATGCATTGTTCATCTCTATCAAATTAGGTACTTCGATCTCTTTTTTTATTATAACTCATTCAAAGTATCCAAGGAAGTACGAGAAAGTTGATTGTATGACATAATGAAGTTATGAAGTTTTTCGTACATTTTTCCGAAGTACGTCGTAATGAAGTTTTTCATACATTTTTCCGCATAAAAATATATTTGGATTCCATTGATTCTCATACACTGCTGCGATCAATATAAATAAATATTTACTTCAATTATTTACTGTTTTTATTATAAAATTATTAAACCAGAAATAAATGTGTCATTTTCTAATTACCTAAGAAATATCATTGAAACGTCTGAAACGTTGATTCATATTTTTGTTCATTCAAAAGTTTCTATTTTGCCTTCAAATAACCGTTGGTTACGTTCAAAATTGTTGTTAACAGTCATTTAGCGCCTCGGAGTCGGACTTATTAGACGTAACTTCCGATTCGTGACTAATATCGGTTAAGTATATTTTTAAATAAGCGTGTGCGATATATGCGGAGTATACTTGGTGTCGTAACGCGTCGAAAACTTATTTAAAGTGCAAAAGTGACGGAGAAAGTGAACTCCGGCCAACCTGCATCGCGGATTTCGGGAATCCGAGAGAGGACACCAAAACCAAAGGTACGTAGGCAAACGAGGTAACTAATATTATTGTAATTTATTATTTTCATATTTAAGAGTCATTAAAATAGTTGAGGAAATTTCGAAATAATATTATTCAAAGGAAATCCCAGGTGGGCCAGTTGGGAGCAACTGAAATTTGCTAATCATTTTTCAACTTTAAGATATTTGATCGTGTAAAACTAGGGAAGCGATAAGTTTCTTTTTTCAGTGGGATTAATCTCTGCTGCTAAATTTGGAAACATATTCCCGCAGCGTATTCAAATTCGAGTTAAAACCATTACTCATGCATGAGCGCGCATCCACCAGAACATTTTTTATCGGATATTTCACTGTTCTTAGTATGTATATTAGTGTATAAGTAAGTATATAAGTGAGCAGATTTTGTTCATAATACCGGCATAACTTTCGAGTGTAGGTAGTTTAACTTTTCATCTCCGATCTGAGAGAAAAAATGTTTTTTGCTTCCGGTTCTCGGTTCACTACCGATTCCCTACTATTCCAAAATTTTCTCTTCTGTAACATGGTTTACGACAAAATGCTATAACAACTTCGATCTGCCATCATCATAACAGCATTACTCTTGGGTCCTAAAATCGCGGAAACCAGCAATTAAATAGTTGGCAACCCTGCTCGGCATCTCAAGCGCTCCGCATCACAATAACAAGGCACATAGAGTGAGACAGCACATCGAATTGATGTCAAGAGAACCGCCGGCGATTCTTTCGTTCCCTTTCGCCGGGAAAGAGACAAATGGCCCCATTTGGAAACCTTTAATGGTTGCTGTTGCCTTGGATTAAAAAGGAAAGGGGTGAGGGGAAAGGATTAAGGAATGCCTAGCAGTCCTCTGGAGGGGGTCCTCCTTGCGTTTTACCGCATATTAGTCGCAGGCGGAGAAAAGGCAGAATTAAAGAGAGGATGGATGGAAATTGATGTGCAGCATAGGGGGTTTGGTGTGAGGGCATAACTCTGAGTGGAACTTTTCGGAGTGGTTTAAAATTTAATAGGAGCGCAGTGAGTGTTTGGAGAGAGTGGGAGTGAGGCGGCGGCTGAGGACCATAACTGGCACCCGCTATATGCACCACCGGCGGAAAAGGGTTCGCCAAGTGGGGTGGGGAAGACCGAAGAGAAGCTGTTGGTCCTAATTAGAGCTCCAATTTGCATACAGCACAAGGTCGTAAAAGGGCGCCGTCTAGAGAGCCAGGCGGGGGAACGGAAGGAGAAGTGCGGGATGTTTCACAAGGGAAGCGGGCGGAATAGTCGAATAGGACAAACATGTCGGAAATGTCGAATGGGGCAATGGTGGAATCATTGCCTAGTAGCCTAGGTGTTCTTTTGATGGGTGCTCTGCCAAGAACAAGCGCATGTATTCCAATCCATTCATCATCCAGATTTTTCTTTAAAATTAAACATTTTCAGGCAAATAATAATATACTTGATGGCTTTTCTTTCATCATCGATAGTCGAATTTCTGCCATACTGAAGTTAGCATGTCTTGTGTGAACATGACGGTTTGAGGTGTGACTTGGTGGAGCTCCTTTATTATCATAGAGAAATAAAAACCCACTTTGTAGATGTTGAAGGGCCGAACGTCGCACAGTTGTAACAGACTTGTACTCATGGAACTTCAGAACGCAAAACGCTTTCTATTGAAACAAAAACTTGAGAACCTCCTTTTTCAAATGGTAGGTGGTTCATTTAGAAGCCATAAACAGTTTTTGCACTATGAATTTTTGAAATCGGCTAAAGACTTTGTATAAATAAATGAATATGTATAATTATAATAATAATAATATTGTATAATGAATGAAATAAAAGAATATAAATATTTAAATTTCTCACTAGAGTAAGAGTTTCAATTTAATAAATGTTTACTAGAGGAAGAGTTTAAATCATAGAATACTTACTTAAGCAATAATTAAGTTCGTATATCGAAACGTTTGTGAGTAGTGCGGTTTGTAAGTCGAGTCACCATTGTATAATCAAAGCTAATGGATATTATCTTTAAATTACAATGGATATTATCTTTAAATTTTTCCATTTGGCGAGTATCTTAGACTACAGAACTAATTTCAAATGTCTGAGTTTTCTTAAAAATGAGAAAATAAAGCCGTACTAAACTCTTGGAAAGAACGAAAAATTTCCACCTCTGGTTCAATAAAAATATACGAATATACTGGACTCGTGTAATTTGAAAGAAATTCTTCGGTTATCCCTCAATTTATTAGCCATAATCTTTGGAACATTTAAGAAATGTTTAGCCCATCCCTCCATTTAATAGCAAATCAGCATAGATTGCATTTAAAGAATCAGCATATAATGATAGCATACATCCTCGGTAGAGCACATATTCGAAGAATATTGCAACGGTTACGCATGGCTGTTACACTCTCTGCCGCCAGGTCATTTGTAGTGGTGGTTTTCGGAGTGGGGCTAAAAGGGCAGAACTCCTTCCGTGTTTCGAGGGCATAAAATGAGACGTGCTCCAAGGAACATACTCCCGCCGAGAGGGGAAAGTGTAGCCCCATTAAAAATGCGAGAGCTGGGAAGATTATTTTTGCGCGATGCGTTTAAAAATTAAGGGCATGTTGACGCGGTCGGGAAGGGGATGTTTTTTTAAGTGTATTTGTGGAGGTGAAGGGGGAGAAAGGGTTTTTGATGGAGAGGATCTGGGGGTGTTATTTTTTTCGAAATCATTCTCCCTCTTCTCTCACACCCTGTGCTCTCTGTACCTCTCTCGGTCGCCTCTTTGAGTTCTCTCATGAATACTAGATGGTCAGTTAGGGAGGAGTCGTGGTTAATTGAAAAGGCAACGTAAGGAAAAAGCTGAAAGGTGAGGAAAAGCGTGGGAGGTGGAAGATGTTCGAAGAAAGGTATCGATACAGAACATGTAGGAAGGGGATAGCTTAGTGGTGGAAGACAGGTTTAGCGAGAAAGAAACGAGGAAAATATTTGGGAAATGAGAGTTAGTTGAGTGAAATACTTCGAAATCTGATAGGTGTATCCTTGTGGTGTATTGCACCGCCAGAGGTGTAGTCAAAGGGGTGTTTTTGGGGGTTCAACCCCCCCCCCCATGAGAACAGGGCCAACGATAAACAAAAGCATGGGAGAGGATGGCCACTCGCATATTTGCGATATAAATGCCGCTGGAGATCCGTGGGGTATACATGTTAATATAAATTAGTTTTCGTGAGATTTTGGGCGGAAGTATTCCCACTCCTAGATTGTAGGCAATGCAGTGTTTACTCCATGGCTCTAAACCCCCTTCATGGGAAAATCTTGGCTATGCCCATGCGCACTATTATAGTTATCATTTAATATTTCGTTACAACGTAATATATTCTACATGAAAAATTTTCACTTTCCAGCAATCGGGGTTGAAAAAAATTCTATTGATTAGATAAATTTATAAAAGGCCTATATAAACATCTACAAGTCTATCGTGCTTTTCTTCCTTCAGCGTGTTGCAAGGGCGCAAAAACCACTATACTCTTATTCTTGGTCAATAACTACTCAATGTCGTTCACTGAAATTGATTTTGGAATCGATTAGCCGTACATTACCTGGATTTTTTTTGCACAGTGCAACCATCCATTCAATACCTAGCATACTTCATACTTGGAGTCAATCTACCATTTATATAATGTTTTCAAAGCTTAGAGAATCAAAATTATCACGTTTACTACCGTGGACTTCAAAGCCCAGCAAATCGATAAAAATAGATTTTAATAGATACATTTTTTTTCGCGATCAAGTTCTTTTACTTTTAGGTCTTTTCCTTGGATGTGAGTTGCTACATTACAACTTTCTTCTCTCGAAATAAATAATCATCCGTGACTTTGTGAAACTCCATAACATATATGGTTACAGTAAGAAACTAAAATATAGTTATTTAAATCGTTAATTTCTTCTCTCAATTTTTCGTAATTTTGTCCGGTGCATTTTCAGAAAGCAATCCAAACGGCTAATAATTTTTTACGAAATGATGATTTTTCTGTTTCGTCAAACATTGTCCGTTATAGTAAACAAATCTACACTAAAATTTTGAAAATACTCGGTACTTTGGAATATTTAAACTACAATTTAACGTACTCATATTAAATTGTCCATCTTTTATGCGGATGTCAAAGTTTCATTGAGAGTAAAAATATTTCTAGAACTCTTTCAAAGATATGCATCTCTTATAAACTTCGAGATGATTAAAACAGAGACACTGACGAGATGAGTATTCTGATAAAATATTGCAATTGATCTCGCGAAGTTGGAAAATGGGGGCTCTCTCTCATTGTAGCCACTATAAAATGTTGATCTACAACTTCACGTACCCTTTAATGGTACTCGTAGCCTGTAGAACAAGAGTAAGACTTCTCCGGCGTCTTTCATTAAAAACAGAAGGGGATACGTCTTCAAATGAAAGTTTACTTTGAAATTCCCATCCGACTTAGGTCCTTCAAACTAGGCGATAAAAGTTATCGAGGAGAGTCGCATTAAAAGGAAATCCTTTCAAGAGATGAAAGCGGCGTCGAAATGCCGGACCAATATAACGTGCCCATAAGCTTCTCTTTGATTACCGCTACGCAGCGGAAGAGAACAGAATAAATGAGAGAAGAGAAATAAAAGCGAGGATGGATACAGATGCGAGAAATATTACATTTGAGAGTAAGACACAAACGAGTCTTTTGTTACACGGTCATTTGCCTTAGCATTTTCAAGCGAACCCTTTCCTTTACTTCTCGATGGCTTATATAGCCAACAACTTTCATCTATGACTCTCCATCTATCCGTCCTTTCTTCAGTAACTCACTTCAAAATTACCTACCCTCTCAACATATGATATACCCATTTCATGTGCTTTCTTCTCATGACTTGAATCAATCATTTTCTCTCCCAGCATATCCAGCACTCTCTTGTTTACTTTTCTATTATACAGCTTTTTTTCCAATTGTACACCTCATCCACATTTCGACCTCAAAACCTTAGATATCGTCTTTTTTTAGGGTCCATGTTTCACACCCATGCAGGAATATGTCGCGGAGTAAAGATTTGAAAGAGGGCCTTGAAAAAGGAATCCGGCAAAGATCTTCCTAATCCCCCAATATTTCTGATTTTTAATTTTCATGATTCCCGAGTCTCCTGATTCATAGTTTTCCTGATTTCTCCCAATTCCTGATTTTTCTAATTCTTGATTCCTCGTTTTCCTTATTCCTCTTTCTCCTCATCCCTGATTTTCCTGATTCTCACAATTTATGATTAACCTGAATCCTTTTACTCTGTTATCGGTCTTCTCCGCTTTTGCTTCATTTATTATTACTTCCCTTCTTTTTGCCCCATTTTTTCTCTCAAACAAGTGCATTACATAAATAGCCGAACTTATTGTACGAATAGGGGAGTCGATACAAGTTATCTAGAAAGAAAGAGAACATCCATAAAACAGATGGAACAAACGTGCGAAGAGCAAGGAAATCTTTGAAATTATACGGAAAGGAATGGAAGATAAAGCGAAGCGATGGAGGAAGCAAATGGCAGGGGTTGGGAGCAAAGGGGAGCGGAGAGAGAATTAAATATTAAAGCGATGGAATCGCTTACTGATGGCCTTTGTGCTTAGCGCGCATGAAGCGTAGCAGTTGTTTCCAGAGCGCTTCATCTGAGCCTTTCCACGCTTTCCACGGAATACTTTAACAGTATTAAGAGATGTAAATAATGAAGGGGATGTCATCGTGGTTGCACGCTGGGTGGATGTGGTCCATGTTTCATTAACTGCCATGCTGAGCGTTGGAATATTGATTTCCGTAATTTTTGGATGATGTGCACTAGTTTCTGTGACGCCTCAACCAACGACAATATGCACATGCAGAGTTAATGTAATTTCTGTGTTGCATCACAGCAAATTACTCTATCCTCTTAAATTAATGCACAAATGTTATTGAACTGTTTGCAGATTGCGGGCATTTCAAATTAAGGACTAAAATATTCATTACCGAGCATACAATTTAATAACAAGAAAAAGCTTTGAGTCAAAGTATTAGAACTACTTAAATATAACTTAGTCAAGAGGAGGAAAAAATAATCATTAAAGCGGCTTCATAAACATCCCAGATTTCAAGAATATGACATTTTGAAGACACTTACGAATATAACGTGAGCATTTATAACAGTGGTATTTGAAAACTTAATTTCAAAATATTCGATCGACAGTATATTTTATGAGTTACTCCCAGTGCTCATATAATCTATGGAAAATACATTTATTACTAATTTATCGAGTAGAGTTTTCTAAATCTTCTGCATTAATTTACAAACTAAATGAATACCTGGTATAACAAGGGACGAAGACGATTCTGTAGAGTCGAAACCGGTCGAAATTAAAATCTATCGCGGAAATCACTAAGTATTTGTAACTTTCATCTTACAAATTGTTAACCAAATACATTCTTAAAAACGTCCTTGATCTGACAGGCGAAACGGTAGCTTTAAACTCGAGTAAACTTTCTTCATCATAGAACGTGGTTGAATGCGTTTCTTCTTTCATCATTTCAAGGGAAAGTATTTTCTGATCCGTATTATTCCGTACTTGGAAGCATTAATGAACTATATTGCTTTAAGGGTGACAGTTAAAAAGTTGAACTCAGTAATTATCAAATATCTTAGGGGACATTACTAAAGATTTTCTCTGCAAATCCTGACCAATAATCCTTGGAGAGGAGGCAGAACACATAGAAAGGTTTTAATATCAACTTTTTCAACGATCACATTTTTTTTCGCGTGAGTTACTGATAGATACTCTTTATTTTTACTGGTCTCACTAAGTAATTATTCCTACGCATTGCTCACCCAAATTCTTTCTTTTTGGCGATTGCCTTCGTGTTTATGTTCTCTAGACCTTCACCGGACCGGCTTAATTCTCTCCTTCATATTTTCCCATCAGATTTCTTGCACCTTTGTAATTCCATACAAAACTTGACAAAAATATAAATAAATATTATTTATTAAAATAATTTTTCGAGAGAATAAACGTGTTACACAAAAAACATCATCTAAAGACGATTTGTGGAGTTTTTCGCCATACAAAACTTGACAAAACAGTCATCTTCATTTTCCTTTCATATCGAAAATTCCTAAATTCTGGGTGTTATTTTTCACCAGCGCCCATAACTATAGTAAATACAAAAGTATCCCATGCGTAACATTCATTAACACACGTCTCAGCTAGTTGCCGATTTTATTACTTAATGGATTCATGCTGGACAGAAGTTACTTATCCTAGCAACTTTTGCAATCGGAATTAAGCATCAATATCAGATTAAATGGGGGTTTCCATCAGGAATCACCAGCGTAAAATATATCCATTTTGTCGAAGATACTCCCGGGTTTACAAGCAGGCAATGTCCTGTTAGTGGACCGACATTTCGACGGCGAACACTACCGTCATCGTCAGGGTAAGAGGACATTACCTGCTTGATAACCCGGGAGAATCTTCTACATGCAATCCAATCTAGTAGGAAAGCCTGAAATTTTATTTATTTCCATTTTGTTGAAAAACTAAATGTTTTGTTAAAAGCTAATAAGAGTACCCAAAATATTGATTGCTAAGTAGTATTTCTATAAATAACAATGAATACTGAACACTTTGCATTACATTGGCACAAAATATTTATAAATATACCACGAAGGAATAATTTATAAACATTTTCTTGAAATAAAGAAACAAGGCACACCCGTGAACACGCCACATCTCTGAAATTTTGAAGATGTGCGAGTATTTTCCCGAGAGTCATTTTGAGGGCATACAGATGGGCCCTCAGCTACCCCCAAGGGCGTCTTATAGTGAATCCACCCCTAATAGTTTCCGAGGTTTATAACCGATCGTGTCCGTGTAAGGTTCATGGAATAAAACTGAGATATTTGCTGTTATTTTCGGGCTGCATTATTAGCGGATAAAATCACATATCAAATATCACACCTATTCCATTAACCTTACGTTGGTCGGAATATGGTCTCTGAATGACACAACCCTTTTTTGTAGAGCTACTTTGTCATTACTTGTCGGGTGGAATTCTCCTTCTCTTCCACTATTCAGAAGACATATACGTTAGTCGCAAACCTGATATGTTACAGTCGACAGAAATCAGCATTTTCAGTGTATGATATCTGTGAAATACATAGCGAGATGCGAGAATTCTGAAAAGTTGGTTTTTTATCGAAAGTTAAACTCTTTCATTCATTAGTTTAAATAAATTTAATATTTAATAGCCTTCTATTATTAGTTGAACTATATGTGGATAATTATGCTTTGGCAATTCATTATTATGGATTTTATCTACGAGATACATTGCTACCACTTAGGTACTGCAAAAATATTCAAAATATCTTATATAAAATATTCTTATTTCTGAATGCGTATTGAATATAACAATAAAATGTAACTGGATGATATAAAAATGAAAGTAAATATAAAATATGACCTCATGGTTCAGATAACGAACAACGTATTCTTCGGAATACATTGCGAGCATCAATGTCACTGGAGGTAAGGGTTAGATGTAAGAAGAGACTAATTAGTCTCAATCACGCCCATAAATAAAGACGAGTACCCAACGGAGGGTTAAGCATTTATAGGTACATGTAGTATATTTGTACGTATGCCGTGAATTTATTTGGAGGATTATTTTTTATGCACTACTAATAATTAAATTTCGAACTTTAAAGTAGGATTTTCAATCATGATTTATATAATTTTTGGTCAGACTTTTTTCAAGTCCATTCTCCCTTGGGAATTTTCCTGGGTACGCACCATCTTGAGCAAAGTCACCCTTACCCACTTTCCTGTGTTTACAACCAGAAGGGGGTTTCCTTTCCATCACTTTGTGTGGCCGGTGCTTCAATGAAGCCAGACCGCGAACGATGCCACCATGTAGACGAACTCGCAACGTCCTTGCCCACAAATTATCCCAAATGGCTTGGAGAAATGTTCTGCCGGGTTAGATCAACCGGCAATTGGGAGCTTTATGGGAGACACGGGTTCGATTCCCGGTCCCGTCAGACTTTTTTCATGTCTATTCTTCCTTGGGATTTATATAATTTGTTATTATTTATTTCATTCTACACCCATTTATTTAGTAAATGGACATAAAATGATATTAGACGCATTTACCTCATATACTCGTGTATAGGCCGACCCCGCGAGTTTTTACTTAAGATTTCTGTTTTTATTTTTTCGCATCTCATGTATAAGTCGAACCTAGTTTTTTTCGAAAATATTAAATACTGTAAAGATACTTATATTGGAGCATTTTTAATTATAGCATGTGGAACTGAAGAAAGTATATTTTCATATAATAATAATAACACGTCTTTATTCATGGGAGAGATTGAGACTAATTAGTCTCTTCTTACATCTAACCCTTAGTCATTACAGACAGAAAGAAAGAGGAATTGGGAGTTGAACTAAAGAAAAGCAATAAAAGAAGGAACCATGTGGATTTTTTTAAAAAACCTTAGTCTGCACTTAGGAAAAAATAAAATAAAACCCGAAGAAGAATTCAAAGATTTACTTTCAACAGAATTTATTACTGCGACCATGGTTTCGGTGCAAATTTACACCATCGTCAGGCACGGAGGCTTCGGTACAACAGCTTAAGTACTAATCAGAGAGGGGGGGAGGTGAAGGAGAGTTACAAAGTAAGGGGGCCAATTAGTTATTCATAATAGGTCGTTAAGTGGAGGGGGAGGGGGTAATGAACGGAAAAGGCTGGTAAACAATGTAGAAGGATTCTCGGTGAAAAGGAATTCATTGGCAAGGGAAAAGGAATGGTGGAGATGGTGGAGTATTTGAAATTTTTCTAGTATATCT